>VZUI01075106.1:0-14093 GCA_013401135.1 Cettia cetti
ACTGCTACTACCACCCTAACAGGGTGTCAGGTTGTATTCTGACTCTGTCAGTATTTTCTACTATTGAATTTATTTTATTTTACTTTATTTTACTTCTTTTCTTCTTTCTCTTATTAAATTGTACTTCTGACTTGGAGTCTCTCACTGGTTTTGCTTTCAACGGATACACTGTGTTAAATTTCAAAGCCCTGCTGATGGAGGGGCAGGGACTCAGGCCTAGAGAGATCAGGGCAGCCTGGGGAAACAGTGGTCAAGAATCTCAGCAGCAGCATGATCTCTTGTGCAGCCGGGCTTTTTTCCCCCCTCCTTTTTACTCTGCCCAGGAGTTACCAGGCCAGGTGGACTTCCCATTAAAAGGCCTCGCCCAGTCAGGCCCTTCCTGCAAGGAGGGAGACAGGCTGCCTTCTTACCTGCTCCAAGGCCAGAAGAAAAAAGGCTGTTTCCCAAGATTCCTCTGATACTTAACCCTGTCTGTTCACAGAGACGTATAATTTCTCTAGTGGCTGTATTAGCTGTCAATTTCAAAACCGGCCACCAATTAGTTTAGCTAAAAATTCCTCAAAAATCACTTCCCTATGTCAAATTGCAACATGACCTCATCAGACATCCCAACATACATCATCCCCAGTCACACATCAGTATTCTTAAAGAACAACCAACATGTTTAAAGCCACTCAGGGCAGAAAAATATGACTGCTCAGACAGGGATACCCAGGAGAAGACTTCATCAGAAATTCACAGGACTGTTAAAATACTGAAAAAATTAAGCTAAGCTGATTTACCAAAAGTAGCACAATTTAGGGTATAACAGAATAACCCCCGTATGAAAAGCAAGAGAAACACTTATGAGAGTTCAAAACCATTGTCATAGACTCCCTGTCCAAATTTTTTTGAGAGCAGTAAAGTGCTCTGGATCTCAAGAAATGCACACTCATGCATCTGTAACACTGTTCCACAACAGTTTTACAACACCATTCCGAAACATTTCTTAAACTTAATACCATACTCTTATACAACCTGTAAAAGAAATACTAAGGCAGCATGACTAATATGTGCAGTTTTCCAAAGGAGTTTCAAGATGGTACTTCTGGGCAGAAATTGGTTAAAATGAAAACCAACCATGCAGGAGAAATCATTTTAGAGTTACCCTTGTGCAAAACATCATACGGATATCAGCAAATGCTCACAAAATTTAAATAAGTATTTGGCCAGTATAAAATAGAAGCTTTGAAAGAAGCTTCTTACTATACACAACAATGCTTATCTGACATTTTAAAAAAAGAGAAACGGGGTGGGTTAAAATTCTAAGTAAGCATGACTATATTTTAACTTAACTATGAAGTAGTATACTTTAACACATAAATCAAAAATACCTGGCCCCAACCTTACCAGAGCCTGACAGTAATTCCAGACAGACAAAAAACTCTACCCCACCAATCATCTTGCCACAAGCCAGCCATCCGCTCCCACCAAAAAAAACCACAAAAGCACGACAAGCACCTCCATGTTTAAAAAGACTTTTTTCATGCAATGGGATCCTATACACAGTGTCCAATACCACAAAACCATTGAAGTATCAAAGTAGAAATGTTAAACATGGTCCCGGCTGGTATTTGAGAAGTGTACGAGCAAAGTTTAAGAAACCCTGTTTGTTCCAGAAATAAAAGCTAGCTAGGAAGACAACTTACTAAAATATTAACCCCAGTATAGAAATAATTTCAAAACTTTTATACTGACTCTCACTCAAGCATGACAACAGGGTGTAAAGCACAAGAAACAGAATATGCAAGAGTCATTGAAGCCACACAAGATTTCCACCTCCTCACAGTTAGAACATGGGTTGCTGAAGTGAAAACAGGGAGAATCATTACAAGGATTCTACTTAGTTGTTCTGCTGCAAAGAGGAGCAGGAAGAGACAGTGCAGTAGATTACAAACATGTAAGTATTAAGCTTATGGACCTATTTGTTTAATCCAGCTAATAGAAAGAATCCTCTCCAAAGAGGTAACATTTATATCTAACTACTCAAGATCTAGTTGGTTGGCATTTAGTAACAAAAACAGTCTTCTTCTGTCATGCTCTAAGTCTACAGTCTTCTGCCTCCATTTCACCTCATCACTGAAATCTCAAAATATGGTCAGTAAAAGATGGGCTTCAAGATATTTTACAATACTCTTACACTGCAGGATTAAAAATTGGATGGATTTTCATAATTAGAAAAATAATAAATATTTTTTTAAAAACTGTTAATTTTTTCTTCAGTGCTGAACACACCCAGTAAGTATAAATTACCATTTTTTGACACAGTTAAGATTCCTGTGTATGAAATAGCATAGTGTATTGCTCAGTTTCAGTTCTGCTATGAATATTTTGATCTCAGCATAGCTCTAATGCAACAGGCTCAATCTCTTTTCTTCTTTAAGTGGTTGATTGAATTTCATACTCTCCATGCTGTACTTGGAAAGTCACACGCTTTCCAAAAACTCAGCCTTGCCCTTGTACTCCTGCTGCTATTTCACCATTGCATTCCTGTAAAAACAACAGCTGACAGTAAAATGTTTTCTGAAACCTCTGTTCTCATTAATATCTACTGCAAGGTTGTGGAAAAAAAAACCCCTTTGCCACTGACAGACTCTCAAAAACCTGAAAACTTGATTAATACAGAACACTGACCATTTTCCTATGAGATTTTTACCACAGAAAATGCAGAAAGACACTATAATAAACTCTTCACATGTAAGCAATTACTTTGTGAGGTGCTGATTTCTGTTACTAATCTTTTAAAATGACCAAACTTAGCTCAGTTTTCCAGATCAGCTTTAGGCCATCTGTGGGTACCAGTTCTTTTTTCTGTGCACACTGGCACTACTAATGACAAACAGAACAACTGATCCTTCATCAAATTACAGAAAAATCTTCACTGTCCTGTAATGTATTTTATATATTTATTACTGTACTGGTAATGGTTCCCCAGGATCCTCCAGGTCTTCTCTTACACTGGGCACAATAATGCTAATTTGTCCACCATTTACAGTTGAGTTTTATTGCTCAAGTTTGACACAGTGGATCATATCCTCGAAGAAAGGCCATCCCTGTAAACTGCATTTGGGAATGTATCATTTAGTGGCAATGTGCAGCTCCTAATGTATAACACAGGCAATTTCTGCTGCACAAAGTCAAAGAAGAGTCATATCCTGAACTGCATGAATGCATGAAATATGGCCCAAGTAATGAAAGAAGGCAGCTGCTAGGTCCCAGGCACTCTCTAGTATGGAAGAGCATAAAGACGACTCTACAGGTCGGACTAATTGTCCATATAATATGGACCTAACCTCTAATGAACCTCTCTCCAAACCCCCTCAAAAGAAGATGACTAGAGAAGATACATGACAACTATACAGCGACGCTACTTCAGAACCTTCTCCCAACCACTAAAACTGAATTTCAATGAATTACTGATGTTGTCTCTTTACATTTTACAGACCCAGTGGATTTTTCTTATTGAAGTACTGTCCTGTTGTTTGTGAAGCTCTGATAAGGTATTCACTGCTTAAAGAAGCAAGAAGGTGCACTTCTCTTATAAATGCTATTCTTTTGTTAATTTTTTGTAAGCCTTTGCTTGCTGGTACTTTGAATATTGTGAAATACCATGATGCATTGGAACAGATGCCTTAACAAAAGAGAATAGTACTGAATAATATCCAAACAAGCATAAACCACTATGATAAGCTACATTCTCATAACCAAAATTTAAGAGGGAAATGCAGCCTAAATGACAAATGTAAAAATTATGTGATGAGAGATGATCATAGTAAAATTTCTGCAAATCACAGAATCAAACTGTTCTTCATTGCCCAGATAATGTAAAAATTCTCCAAAGAGATTCACAAAATAAACAAGATTATGATTGCTTTTGGAATGAAGCCACAGACTGCTATCTTAGTCCTTGGTCATTTGGTTAAAACCAGAAAGAATTTTAGAGAGGACACTGACCTGCATATTGCAGTGTACCACAATATGTAGGCAGACCTTTGCTCACCCTTTTCTTTGCAACATCCAGCAAATTACTGGAAGTATACATCTTTGCAAAATTTAACACCATAGCACGTGGTTACTCTTCTGCATTAAGTGTGACCCTAAGAGGTCCAGCAGTAAAACTTAGCTGGGCAGTAGAAATACAAGGAGACTGAAGGATGAGCTTTGAAGTTTACAAAGGCCTCATTCTGCTTATGAGAAGGGAAGGAATACTAGCTATGTCAGTATTCTGCTAGGGACTTCTGCTTTTCTCTTAAGAACTTCACAAGACTTAATGCTATGGGGTCCCATATGATAAGGTGGCTCATCAGATACTCTCTATATGTATTCTGAACTGTGCTTATTCCCAGTAGATATGAAAACCTGGTACAGCTTCAAACAATTAAGAAGCTGTTCCCTAGACTGTGTGTGAGCCTAGCCTATGTAACAGAGGACAGCATCAAGGTAGAGATGCTGGAATGGTGGATGGCAGGTGATTTTCATAGATGGTAGCTTAAACCGGAAAACAAAATGGAAAGAAACAATAAACAACATAGATCAAGATATATAGAGATAAAAAGTGTGAGAAATCAAGGAAGGAATTAACTGTGAGTCAAATGATTATGAGCGAAGAGGGACCAAGCTAAAAACAAAGAATCAACTTTGAGAAATCACTGGTTTGATTCATTTGCCTTCCCATAATCATCTCAGATCACACAGAATATCTCTAACACCTCTATGCAGGTGGCAAACATGATAGACGATGGCAGCTTGAGGCAAGTATGGATACAACTCAAGCAGTCTATGTGTGGGCTGCTGAACTGAACTATAAATAGCATAGCAACAACTATGATCATCAAACTTTTGAGTTTTCTGTTTCCTCACAAAATTGCTTAATACAATAATAGTGCATTTTTTGGGCACTTTACCATTGGGAAAAAAAAAAAAGTACGTAAAAGGCAAGTAATTTCTACACCAAGTTCAGAGAACATTATTAAATGCCAAAATCTGATTAATCTAGATGAGTGTCTTAACCTCTGGGTCACCCTTCTGTGAATAGCTGTAGAGAAATCTGCTGTGTTCAGAATATCTGCTCTGGAGTTATACAGAAGAGAAAGAATGAGACAAAAAAGCATCTCAAAGAACTGCAAAGACAATCTCTTTGCCCTTTTCTGGCTTATGTTGTTCTCATACTTCTTGAAAAGATTGATTACTTCTTTTGATTGAACAAGGTCTAAATTTAACTGTCTAAAAAATTAGCAGAGATATCCTTAGCTGAATTTCTGTGTCCTTTACTGCATCCCGAATAAAGCAAAACATTACTCCGCTGGAAAAAAAAAAAAAAATCCCATCATCTGTTGTTTCTGCCTGTACTTACTAATGTAGCTGAAAAGTACCTGGATAGCTTTCTAATAGTGACCAGTGTGTCAGCCTTTGGGGTACCAGCTTTGCACTCATATTCACACCCTCCTCTTTACTTCTTTCCCTCCCTCTTACCAGTTCTTCCACTTTCTTACTACCCTTTGGTTTGTCGTCTACCATTACTGTTGAGCAGACACTTCCCTTAAAACTGCTCTGATTCCAAAAAATATCAACAATAGGAGAAATACTTTATTTACTGCCTCTGACAGCATTTCAGTTTGTTCAGGTGACAACTTCATCTACTTGAGCTACTAACTTTTGGGCTGCAAGTTTTTCAAACCAAGAAATTATCTGAACATCTCCCCCTTATAGCACTGAAAGAAAGGGGACCATCCTCTCAAGTTGTTTGAAGATCCTAACAAAAAACATGATTAATAATTTAACTTCTGATGGCTATATTTACCTGGTGACCAGTTAGTTCTTTTGCTATTTACTTGATACTCCTAGTCCTTAGGAATGAATAAAAAAAGGCTTAAGCAGCCACTTGATAAACTTTCTTCCACCATAATTCCAAGGAATAAAAACCACAGAATGAAATACAAAACAATTGCCATTGACAAAACTTCAATTTGAAACTTTTCAAATTAGATTTGGCTTGTTATGTAAAAATTAAGTAATTGCCTAGATTGAACTTCTTATAAATATACTTCTGAGATCTGGTCAAAGGAACATTAAAATCAACTAAAAAACATTTACTGCAAAAATCTTTTTAAGCTGGAAGCAGCCACAAGGCAATAAACAATTCATTCTCCTGTACAGAAGGGCCACTAAGGCTCATCCTTGAGCAAATCAACTAAGACAATTTATTGTAGCAAAGTCCTCCACAGTGATAGCCAACAGATACTGTGTTAATTCTAATTTTTTTTTCTGAGCAAAGAAGAGATATATCAAATATAAGTTTCTAATTTATCTGTAGCTACCACAGTTTCATTTCTTAATCAAACATTTAAATTCTACCTTGGAAAAGACAACTTTGCCCTTTACAGACTGTTGCTCTGGATTTATCAGAGCAAATATGTGATGTTCTTCTTGGCTGTTAGCAGTTGGAAAAAAAAATTAAACAAAAAGCTATTCAGTCACATGGCCAAATAAAAAAATCTCATTCAATAATTAAATATAACAGACCTTGAAGCACACATGCATCTTCCTACTGTTTAGTTCCACAGGATATATATATATATATAGTCTCGTTTATTCAGCTCCAATGATACGATTTCAGTGGATCACAGAATTTAAGGAAACTAGGCTTTCACTTTCAATAGTGATGCTTTTCAGGCTATTTCCCCTTATATTCCCACTGATTTTCTCAGTTCCAAGATCAGTGAAAATATTTCCCATTGGTCTTGATTAAAACAGAACCAATGTTTAATATAATAGATGGGTTTTGGCATTAAGTAGGTAAAAAGCATTAGTGGCAAAATAAGTCCTTTCAGTAGAATGTTATGAGGTTGGTAAGTCTCATTTGATAGCATTATAGGTATGTCTAGGTTACTTCTCATCACAGAAGGCAGACAGAGGTAATGTATGAGTGACAGCAATTTCTTCAATGTGGAGGAAGAACCAGATAATTTTTTAAAGAAATTGTCAGAGTTGCTGGGAAAAATAATAAAAGAGATATTTTGATTTGATGTAACACATTTTTCCAATGATTGCCTGTAAGATTATAATTAAACACAAAATTACATTTATGTCAGTTACTATACAGAGATGATGCCAACTAGAGCCAATATTACAGCCATTCATGACGTGGGTAAATTAACAGAGCTCACTTATTTCTCAACTCACAGCATCAAGAAGCTAACAGGCTAATTTATTTTTCTTCCATTTATATCACTATTTCTACAAGACAGGCTCCTAGTGGTTTTGTGTCTTATCAGTTTGGCTTTAAATTTGTCCATATGCTGAAAGTAGTAATACAGATGCCTAATCTTGACTGCCTCCTCCAGACTGATCTGCGACATTTACACAGATACTTCTTGGAAAGGAATCAGCTGAGGCTAGAAAGAGACACCCACATTTGATCCAGCCTGCCCTGAGGTGAAGATGTGCCCACCCAGAGGCTCCTTCATGTCCAGAAAGGATGGGGTTTCTCTCTGCAGACTCAGGTCAATCTTCACTACAGAACTGATATAATGGTGCCCTGGGGAAACAAAACCAAACGTTTCCAGCATGGTTTGGTAGCTTGCCAACAAAATATTTCGCCACCTGTTAAGACAGTCTAATGTCATACCACACATAGTAATGCAGTACATGAAGATAACTTTGTCTAGTGCCTTGCAAAACATTTTCCAGATTGATGCTCATCTATGGAGAAATGTACTGTTTCTTGACAGATCATGAAATATTGTACACTAAATATCAGTGAAGTGCCTGACATGGCAACAGTTGCTGATGAGGTAATTTTCACCACAGGGATGCTCAAAACTCCTCTCTCCTCATCTGGAGGAAGGCAGTGACACTGATGGAACACTTCCAGATAAATTCATTCTTCTCTAAATGGAATGATAAATAAGTTCTAAAAAACTGAGCTCTCAAAAGTATGAAAATTTAGATAGAGCATTTATATTTAGTTCAGCAAACCTAACAACTTGGGAAACCTTTAAAGTCAGCCAGGTCTGTCTTTCTTTTTTAAAAATAGCTTAGTCAGAAATGCATTGATCCAAAAGAGATTTATTTCATACTTATTGGAAGAACTGGTGAAGGTATAGTCTCCTAACAATCACAAATTTCCCAAGTTGATCTCCATAAAGAAATAATTAAACTGGCATAATATGCCTAGCATTATGTGCTAGTCAGATATTTCTGAAGAAAATTACCATAATTCCTTCTCATTGCTTTTCAGAATTATTCAGCACTTTCGCATTATTGAAGGTCAAACCTTGTAATGTTAAAGTCTTCTAAGGCTGCTCAGCTAACATAGTATATTTCTACTTTTCTTGTTAAGTGCTATTAAGGATAAGCTTAATAGCTTAACAGCTATTAACAGCTTAAACTTCTGTTCTCAGGAGTTTATGTGTATAATTTCTTCATGCTTACCCCAGGTCATGGACTTTTAGTTACTGAAAAGGAAAAAGCACTGAACTGATGATGAGATTATCAAGGACTACCAGCACTGGTGGTGCCAGTGCTCGAGCTTTGACATTGAGACAAGTAGGACTTCATCCTCTCCCATGGAGCTTGGGGAATGAAACTCCAGAATTAGCCTTCAGAGCTGCTGAACGTGGAAGTAGATGTTGCTCAGATCAGCAGCATGCAAAGTACATATAGGATCCCCTTTTCAGAAAGTCTTTTCTTTGCTGAGGCAACATCAGTCCCCTTCTACTCAACGTGCTGCTGTGAAAACAGCCCATTTAAGAGCTCTCTAACAGTCACACATTCCAGGCAAAAAGAGGTCCCAAAAAGGAGCTTATCTGCCAATGATGGAAAATAAATGGTAGGAGGAACACTGTTTTACTGCAAGAGAAGCAACATTCTCTTGAGGATACTGTTCATCTGGAGCAACATGATGCCCTTTAATGATGCCTTTAAGACAAACAGCAAGTCAGAGGAATATACCAAAGTGAGAGCAAGATTAACAAGGAGAAAAAATCACATTCTGGACAAAAAACATTGTCAATACAGAAAGAGGATCAGGACAGGTAAGAAAAAAAAAAATCACAAACTCGGTTAGGTGTAAGGAGTTTTGGAAAACAGCACTTCCATAACTGAGAGAAAATAAAATAACAGTGGGATGCTGTGGCTTTATAAACAGTTAGTGTAGTCACCAAGGCATGCTGGAGATACAGCAGAAGCAAAGACAAGCCTTAGCAACCCTCATGGGCAAAACTGGTGCTGCAAGGCCTTTTATACTCTTCAGAAGCAAACTCTTTCCACTGAAGCTGTAGCCACGTCAATAAACAGCTCAAAAGAAATCTCTCATCACACATAAGATAGAACTAAATTGGCATATGCTAGAGACTATGAAAGCCACCAGGAATATCGTACATAGTGAATTCAGCTGTGGGGAAGAGAATGCTAAGTTGATAATCATTTACACATTAAGTATTGTGTAATATTCATTTACGCATTAAGTGTCATTCAACAGCACGGAAGAGTGGCAAATAATTTTAGTCTTTCTCTTGTTCTCATGTCCTGTATCCAGTGGCAAAAAATTGAAAAATATTATCACCATTATTTTAAAGAGTGTTGTCATTCCTGTCTTCAGTCGACACTTTTCTATACTAGCCAAATGCTCTGGCTTCAACCTTCCATTGTGGTTAAGTTTACTACCGTTCAACTCTTCTTTTGGCTTTTGTCTGTACTCTTTCCAGCTTCTCTTACAATAATATGCCTAAAACCACTTGATACCTTTTAAAATCAGTAGTAGAAAGAAATGTGTTAAGCACTGAAAATCAGCTTACATGTGAAAATGGATCAGAAAATGCTGTCTGAAAAAGAGATTAAACTACAGCAGTTTGATATTCAGGACTAAATCCCATGAAAAAACCCCACTGGACATGTCTAATAAAAAAAGTTACATATTCCTCAGTGTCTCGTACATTTGGAGCTCAGATATATGGTCAGTCTAAATACTCTTATCCATCATGATCGCCAGAATAAAGAACTATCTTCCAAATTCCTTTAAAAACCACTTCAGGATTGTATTATAACAACACCTTAATTTCTGGAAGAGAAAACTGAGGCACAGAAATTGATTAAGCAGCTGTGCCAGCCTTCAATTAATTGTGCAATACACCAAAGGGACAGCTTTAATCTGAACATGTAGATGTTGCCCATCAATAGTGTGCCTAAACGACTACTAAGCAACAAAAAGAACTAAAAAAGCAAATATAAGAGTACAAATATATAAAAAGGTCCACAACTCATTTATTTCTCTCAAGTAATTAGATTTGTGGATCTGAATGTGTGAGAAAGAGAAGCAGGATTAGTTTCTCTATCACTCCCCAAAATAAACAGATACATATGGCAACTATTATCTAATATTGTCTATCATACTTACTCAAGCTGCCATGTTTCATGTAGCAAAAATTTAAAATTTAAAGATACTGGTTTGAAAATAACTTCATCAAAGCTTACTGGAAAATCATTCTCTAGGTGTAAAGACTGATTTTATTTTTTTTCCTTTGGCTCTGAAACTTTCAGCTGTGTAACATAGCTCCTGCAGCAAGTAATTTCTGAACAAACACTTGTTTTAAGAGATTTTTATTAAATGCTCTCATAAAAGATGTTTTTCACATAATGAACTATAATGACATTAAAAGGCAAGTAGAATTGTAGGCATTCATAAATATAAATTTTACTTCTAACAGCTACTAAAAGAAAGGCACCACAGTCATAACATTTTGTTCATTTATATGAATATAAATGAGTTTTTCTAGGAATACAGAAGTACCCCACAGGTACTGAAGAGTGTTAGGAGCACTAGGAAACTCATTATGTTCTTAGGTGACTTCAAAAATATATTGGTTTTGTTACTCAAACATATAGAGACATTGTTTCTGACTAACAAAAGTGATTTCATGCATTGTAAGAGCACAGAAGCTTGTTTAATAAAATAACTGAAGTTGCAGGGATAAATTGTCTGGAGATATTTATCTCAGGCAGCTTCAGGATTCTCTTGACCAAGGAGATTAGTCATGTAGGGGGAAGTATATCATGGTGTTTAGGCCTCAGCCCATGTGCAGCAGAAAAGTATGCCAGTCTTGTAGGAGGGTTTATGGAAAATCTAGTTTTACACCAAAGATTTGGTAGTATTCCCACTCAGGGTGAATATTCTGATTATCTGACACCTTATGCTCCTGCAAGTTAAGAGCAAAACAAACAACTTTACACAAAAGAGAGGAAACTTCCTTCTAAGACCTGCAAAACACAAACTGAAACAAGATCAGAGATACTTGAATCTACAGTAACACTGTAGAATGATCCACACTGTGACACTCTTTTTCCTGCCTGTATGGTGCAGAGAGCTTTCCAGTTTGCATGTCAAAATGTCTTTGGACTCCCTCTCTAGAGGTCCCCTTAAGCTTTGATGGAAACATCACAATAGAATTGCTGTCTTTATCTGGTATTTTACTCGGTTAACCAGGTGCTATGAAGCATAGTCTCAAGAAGACTTGTGAGATGATGAACTGTTTTTAAATGCCAAGGTGAAGACAACTATCAAGTCAGTCTCAATTTATCTAAAATACTTGTATGACACCAAACTTCAGGCAGCATGATATATACTACAGTCAAACATTAGATCTGTCCTTTGAAAGCCAGCTTTTCACAGCAGAAAGTATTGATGGCTGGCTGCTGAGAAATGCAGCCAAAGGTTGAAAAGGAAGGAGAAGTACACTGCTCCATGGTGTGCAAAGACGTGTATCTGCACATGATGCCAAATTTTTATAACATAGGAGAGAAGCCCTATATATGTATATATCCATTTATACATATATATACACATTATATATAATTATAGACGCCTTCTTGAGCCAACTACAAAGAAGTACTTCAGTTTGAGTCTCAGTATGTTCCTGTTGCTGAATTCCGTATGTACAAGATGGTTACAATGGTACTTGAGGGCAGCAGCTCTAAGGAATACTAATAGTTACCAGGAAAATAGATGATTGTTTTCAGGATCCTCTTATCTATGATAACATACATGAAATAATCTAATAGAAAGATTTAATGCTTTCCACAGCAAAAGGTCCCATAACAGATGACATCTAGAAGTTGTGGAAGTTGGTCAATAGTTTGCATCTCTTATAATTTATCTCTGAGTATGTTATTACACACTCTAAGATGCAGTCTATAAATTTTTTCCCAGTGCCCATAAACCTAAAAAAACTGCAGTAATCTGTGAGGACTATGAGGGGGAAAAAAGAATTGCGCCTACATCTAAGAATTTTAGAAACAAAAGTCTTCAAAGGCCTCCCTAATCCATTGATCAATGGGACCATGGCATATTCTTTGCCAGATTTCTTTGGGAGGAAAAAAGGCCCTCCAGGTATTTGCAGCGATACAGTTGCTAACTCTGGAGTAACCCTTAAGATCAAGGGTCAGAGATCTCAAAAAGTTGTCAGGCCAGCTCTTTCCTCATGAGGTAACGGTGCAAAGCTGTTAGTGTTGGATTGCATTTTCTCCAATTAACTAACCTCTGCCTTGCTCATGAAATGAAACTATTGCAGCAGCATTCTGACACCCAGTTTCCTTCAAAATGAGCAGTATTTGATGCCTTTCTGCATCTTTTCTTCTCAGCAAAACAACAGGTGTTAGATAGCTAAAAGTTTGCTAACTTTAGAATGGAGCCATTAGACAGATTTCTTGTCATGGGAGCAGTTTAAATAATAAACAGTGAACTTTTATACTTTACTACAAGTCCCTGTTCTAGACCAAGCTGCTAGGATCACCTCTGCTCTGACCTTGCATATGGGATACCCTCTGTAATCACAAGGCTATAAATCTGCAAGGGCTGGACTGCTGCAATGGATGATTATAAGCTCTTCAGAAGGGATAGGTGAGGAAGGAGAGGTGGGTGGCTCTGTATATTAGGTAGAGTTTTGACTGGATAGAGCTCAAGGATAGTGAGGGTAATATTTAGTGTCCATGGGTAAGAATAAGGGAGAAGTCCAGTAAGGCAGACATCTGATGGGAGTCTGTTATCAACTATCCAACCAGGATGAAGAGCCAGATGAAGCATCTTATAAACAGCTGGCTGAGGTTTCACTATCTCTAGCCCTAGTTCTTTGGGGAGGTTGCAGAATGTTCCTGGATTGTGTGAAAGATAACTTCTGGCACAGCCTGGTAAGTGAGCCTTACTAGGGGTGGTGTTCTGCTATAACAAGAGAAGATGGCTGGTGACAGATGTGGTTGGAAGTGTCTTGGGCATAGCAACCACAAAATGAGTTTTTAGTTCTCAGTGAAGTAAGGAAGGGGTCAACAAAACCTCTACCTTGGTGTTGCAGAAGGTGGACTTCAGCCTGTTCAGGGCACTGGTTCTGATATCTCCTAGTGAAACAGCCTTTAAAAACAAAGGGATCCAGGACGGCTGGAGATACTTCAGGAAGGAAATTGTAGAGATGCAGAAGCAAGCCGTCCCTATGTGCCAAAAGGCAAGCTCTCAGGGTGACTGGCCTGTTTGAACAGGGAGCTTTTGCTGCAACTCAAGAAAAAAGAAACGAGACTTTATCACAAGAAAGGGCAGGCAAGTCAGGAAGAGTAAGGGGATGTCATTAGGTCACAAAGAGAGGAAATTTAAAAGCTCATCTAGAACCCAATCTGGCCACCGCTGTGAAAGATAATAATAAGTGTTTTTTAAAATACATTAACAACAAAGTAATAGCTATGAGAGTAGACAGGGGCGGCAGAGATCTCTGGAGTCAAGGCTGGTCTTAGAGCATGCGGTTTATTGCAAAGGTCATGGGTCAAAGGGGCCCTGCTAAGAGCTGCCAGCTGCAGCTCAGAGAAGGCCTGAGGGAGAGAGAGAGAAGACAAAAGAGGACAAGACTGGACAAGAGACGAGTGGTGAAAAAGAGAGAGAGAGAGAGAGAGGCCGAAGTTCCCATTACAATACATTAAATCTTCTTCTATACTGAATAGTCTAATTTACACTAACCAATCTAGTACAAGATACAAATCCTATGGCATTTATATACAGCCTATAAGAATCATTATAT
>VZUI01075137.1:0-23615 GCA_013401135.1 Cettia cetti
ACTAGAAAGACTATTTAATGAAAAGAAAAAGGAAAATAATAAAATAAAATAAAAAAAAAGCAGTAATACAAAAAAAACCAAACCCACTGACAGAGTCAGAATACAACCTGAGCAGGGTGATGGAAGCAGTCCAAGTGAGGTGCTCTCCCTGAAGCAGTGATCCCGTAGAAAGGTCTGGTAGCTCCGGTCCTCTGGGAATCCAGTAAGTGAGGGCTGCCTGTACTGTCCCAAATCCCAGTTTATATCGAGGTGAGAATGCTTGGCTCATCCCCCTGGGCGGAGCATCTCACAATGGGATGGGAGGTCCTTGATGGCCCATTAAAGAGAGATAGCTCCCAGAGGGAGTTATCTATGAGTCATGGGCAAGGCATTGATGGGCCATTAACAGAAAATAGCTCAGGGGGTTTGGGAAGAGCACTGCTCCAACAATTGGATTTATCAGTTCGTGAAGATAGTGATAGAATACATTCCACACCATAACCCAGGACACTCCTTTGTATAACCTTTGATCAGCATGAAGTGCACTTTAGCACTCAGAACTGCTACTTAAACCTCATCTAATAATAGTGGGTTTGGTGTGGACTGTGTCCTGAGGTCATGAACACTATTTAGAGAAACAGCAGTGTTCCAAAAAATCGAATCTTGAAGTGACCAAATAGATGTGTTACAGTTCAATGTGGGAACACATTTTAGAACTGCTGCAAACTCTTTAACAGCTAACAAAATTTTGTATTTGTATGGTATATTTAGGTATTTCCATAGGAAAATTTGTGCTTTTGATATTTAACAGATGTTAATAAAACTGCATGATAATTCACTTCTAGTGCAGTTTTAGCTCATGTAAACTTTTCATTTTGTGTCTGAAGTTGCCTGGCTAATACATGCTGCAGGTTTTCTGTATGAGAGAGTTGGAACTTTGCTTGGCTTGGTTTTGCACAAACAAGATTTGCACTATCTGCAGTTGCTATAGTTTGATGAATTACTGTGGTAGACAGTACCCCCAAATTGCTTCTCAATTTAAAATGTTAATTCAGAGAGAGATAGGGAAAAGCTGCTGTATTAATCCACTGCCATGATGCTGGGCCTGCATAATAAATGTGCTCATCCTTTAATTTTTACAGCCTGCAAGCTGTTGATTTATCCTGGAGAGCTGAGTTACTTCCAACCACCAAGGTAAGTGTGTACCTAAATTGCAGGAGGGAGAGGTACTTCAGGGGGTGGGTGCAAGTCATAGGGGAAGGAGCTGTTCTGTTTGGAGTATTGGAACAGGTTGCATTCCACAGGAAGAGGGTAAAAAAGGTGGGAACTGGCAAGGGGCAAGCTAAACATGTTCAGTAATGACTTTTCTTCTTTCTTTTTTTCTCCCTTTTTAAGGTTGTAATGCTGAAACTTCGGGACTATCCTTCTTTTTCCCACATTGTCATTCAGGTACCACCTGCAGTTGGCAATAAGGTAAAAAAAAAAGTCTTTCAGAAATTCTTGCTTAGTGTATTCATAACTTTCAGGTGCAGAGGAAAAGGAAGTATATTAAATATGTGCTAAGTTGCTTTGAGAAACCATAGACCCATACTGTAATGTGGTTTGAAAGTAGCATTTGTTAGCTTCTGTAAGCTCAGAAACACTTTGATAAGATACCAAACAACGAGGCATGAATAGCACTTGAAACATGTAGAGAGACACAGTTCTCAAATCAGTTCTTAGAGTTCATGTTGGAGATTCTAGTAATCTTTCTTATTTTTCTTAATACTCTGATTGTTTTCCTGAATGTTCATAGCTTTGAACAGTCATTTCTCTTACCCAGGTTAGCAGAGAATATAGACAATTGAAGGCACCACACCTGCATTCTGGGAAGCATAGGTCAGAAAGCTCTGCAAGCTCTTAAACCACAAATGATATATTGGAATGAGTTGTGCAGAGTTTAATAGTTTGAATCTCACAAATGAGATGGATATCTTTGCATCAAGGGCTCTCAGGATCCCAGTAAGAGGGACATTTTAAGGCTTAGTGTGTTACCCATCTGGATCTGGGAGACCTTTCCAGTTAATCCTGAAAATGGCAGAATACTGAACTGGAATTTCCAGTCTAATCAGATCTGACTTTGCTTTCTGTGACACAAATACAGTGTCTGTGGTATAATAATCCATGATCCAAGAAATTATTCACAGCCCAAGTGAGTGTGATGTTCTTCTGAGTGTATCTTCAGACAGCTGTGACAGAGGCATGTTGCAGTGAAATTAGTAATGCACAGTGTTCAGGATAAGCAAAGATAGAGGAGCCATCACTTGGGAAATGTAATTTGGCAAGTACAAAGGCTTTCTAGTCTTGTGCTTGGTTTAAATCTGTTTTTAATATCCTCAATTGCAGTATACTTTGGGCTGTGAATTCTTCAAAGAGGATTCCAGAACAGTACAGCTCCCTGTAACACATCTTTTTTCACTTGGTAAGTATAGAATACTGCTTTTGGAAAAAAATGGAAAACGGATATAACTAAACTTTGGATAATAAATTTGCCTAAAAATGTCAGGGTTTTTGGGGGGTTGTTTTTCACTAAAGCTAACACTGCTTTTGTTAGTAACAAAGAAATAAGAAATGTGGGGGTTTAGACTAAAAGATATGAAATATGTAATTCTCCTGGAAAGGAAATAATATCTAATGTAGTGAGTTCTCAGGTAATTAATAGGTGAAAATATTACATCCTTTACAGGGCTTTCTTCAAGCAAAATTCTCTTGAATTCAAGTGGATTACTTTACAATGTACAGCTCCAGCACTTCAACCAAGTAAGAATGCTACTTTAAGTTTTTAAGGGGATGTAACCACTGTTTGTCTGGAGAAAAGTGTGTGACTTCTATTTTGTTGTAGTGACTTCTGTTTTGTTGTGTTCTAGATATATCAAGCTTTCAAAATATATATAGACAGCCACTGCCAGTCACTCAAAGGTAAATAGAAGTCTTCTAAAGTACAAATTTATAGAACAAATTGTTGAAAATCTGTAGAAACTGAAGTCTTCTCATGCAGTGGAGTTTAGGCAATACTGTTAAAATCTGTTCAAATGTGTCTGCTAATGTCTCTCACTTCCCACTTTAAGAAGAATGGATCAACAAAATGAGGAATTAGTTCTTTAACGTTTGTTTTTCTTAGTTCTCAGCAAAGGGAAGTTGAACTTCCATCAGGATTCTGCCTTATATTGAAAGTGTTTCTTGAGAAAGGCACATTTGGCTAGGATTTTTATTTGCTGATAACAGGACTCAAATTTGCATCTTGAGCTATATAAGCTTAAACAGGATGGATTGCTAAAGGACCCTGTTTCAAAAAATAAAGTGATGGATTTTATTGAGGTTTTCTTTCATATTGAAAAGCAAAACTCTTCTCATAACTGTTCTTCCTTCAGAAATTGTTGTCTCACTGTCTTGTCCTGTAAACAGCCTGAGTTTAAAAATGTTATTTTTTGTTTGCTGCTAACTGCTCTGATCTGCATTGCAATGACAATTGCAATGGAATGGCAAGCCCAGTGATTGTGTAGTGATCTGTGTGCCACCTTTGTTTTACTGCCCCTATAGTTTTTAAGAGACAGCTGGCACATTTGGTTCTTAATTAAGTTTGTATTTTTTAATGCTGTTCCATTTCAGAAAGAAAACCTAGTGTTTACAGACTTCATATCCCCTGGTCATATGAAGACTCAATAACTGTAGCAAAGTAAGGACTTCACAATTAATAACTTCTTGATATGTTTTTTGAAGAACATTGACATCCTGTTGTGATAATTTTTCTGATGTGAGACAGTTTCTCCAGTCTTAAGTGTTTGGCTTCTGCATCTTTTCCTCATTTACCTTTCTGCCCTTGTTGACAAAGTTGTTTTGACTTTCCCTAGAATAAAAATACTTACTAACCATTTGCTTACTGGTTCTCACTAATTTTCTTGAAAAGAAGTCAGATATGCTGCTCTGAAATTCTCAGGATAATGACTGGCCCCCTCATGAGTGGAGAAGTGGCTGCTCTGGGTGCTGGCTTCCTCCTGCAAGCCAGGGTTTGGATTACACAGCAGCCCCATGTTTGCTTCAGCAGCATAGTCCTGCCAGAATCAAATGATACAGCTTGAAATATATTTGTCACTTAGGAAGTTGAACAACCTGATGGTAGGAAAACTGTATTTCTAGTTTATTTCAGAAAGCTTAAGGATACCTCACATTTTCCAACCCCCTGTGTTTCCCAGCAGCATAATACTTGCAGGAAACTGAATTGTTACTCTTGAGGATCTGTTCTTCCCATTCCTGGCACTCAGCATATTTGCATGCTCTGTGAGGCAGTGTGTTCACTGAACTTGTCTGCTTTCCTTAGTGCCTTGTCCCTCGATAGCTCAGAGGAGAGGGAATTGAGGATGTTTTGTAATTCTTTGTGACAGGATAAACAAGTTCCTTACACCAGTTTGCTCACAGCTTGTGGTGACACTTGGTGTGGTAGATCTGCTTTGTGTGCACTTGTTGATTACTGAGACACATTTGCTTTTTGTGCATGGCTATAAGGTCAGCAGTGACCATGTAAGTTGCTGTTTCAGAGTTCCATCTCTTGCTGAGATTTCTGCCAAACTGCACATTGCTCAGCCTCCCAATGACAGCAGCCTTCCAGAGTTAAACATCTACTCTTCCCCAGACTGTCAGTATGAAGTGAGTAAAACAGTTTTATTTTATAGCTAGTTTGCATTGCTGGATAATTTTTGCATAATTCAGTCTTTTAAACTGTAGCTAATTAATCTAAGTAAATACTAAGCAAATCTAAAGGTGGGCTGTGTGGCCTTTTTGACACATAGTGTGTGTTACAAGTACTCTGGAACTGCTGGGTTAGTACTGAAAGTTGGACTCTAAAACTTTAAAGCATTTGCTTTTAATTGTCAGTAGTAAGGTCTTGTGCGTTTTAGCTGTGGGATTGCTGTACTCTAAAACTTAAGTTTACTTCTTAAAAATCAAAGTATTCTGTACTTAGGCTTACCATTATATGAAACCTTTTTTTTTTTTAAGGTAATTCTGAAGACATCACTTCCACAGGTTCTTGGGCAAGTAAGAAAACCTAATACTAAATTGTTTTTCTTATGTCAGTAATATCTATAGAAATTTGTGCTTCCTCCCTTCTTTACTGTGGCACTTCAGATTCCTTCTTGATGCCAATAGGAACACTATTCAGTGATCATTCTGTGACCTTGTCCCTCGGCGAGGATCCCTCCCAGATGAATGTCAGGCCCCAGTCCTTAGAGGAGCAGAAAAGCTCTCTTGCTCTAAAGAGCTGCTGTAAATGTGGAGCATGTGGCTTTGTGCTGAGCTCGATATCTGTAGGTCACACTAACTTTCTTGCCTGATGAGTCAGTGGTGTTAAAACTTTAAAATACATTTGGCATCAATTAAGTTGGGGGAAAAAGTCTTAACTAGGTCCATATGCTCCTTTTCAACAAATCCTCATTGGTTATCAATGAAGATAGCATTGCAAATATGAGGCTCAGTAAAAATAGGCTGGCCATCTGCAGTGCTCTGGATCTAAAGAGTAATTAATTTGCAAGCACCCAAGTGTAGTGCTGGAACAAAACTGGCAAGGTTCTCTCTGTGAGTGTACGCCTTTAGAGCAAAGATTTTGCATTTTGTTGTTATTTTACAAGAATTTATAGGCTATTGGTATGTCAATCATGACTTGGGAGAGTGGTAGCCAATTAATGCATGCATATAGTTGCTTCCAAAAGTTCTTTGCCTAAAACCATATATAACTATATGCAGATTTTGCTTGGAAAGTGGCCTTTAAATTGTTTTAAATCTACTTTACTGAGATGTGATACTTGATTTTTTTCACACTTGTCTTGACTGGAAAAAAACCCCATTTGTTTCTAATTTCATCATTTATCCAAACCTGTTTCATTAGCTGCTTATGAGAGATTCTAGTATTTCCCATCTATAACATTAATTACTATTAAAGATTATCAAATATGCATTAAAATGAGAAACTGGATCTTTTAAGAAACAGTTTCTAATTTCATTATCATTCTGGCTTCATGATAATATTTGTGTATGTGTTTTTAAAATATATTTTTGTAGGTAGAAGTGAAGTTTTCCCTTTATCCTTGTCTTTCAGATAGTAAGGTTCCATGCTGGAGCTTTTCCAGTCTATATTGTTTCTAATATTCTTCTTACTTATGGAGGACAACTGAGCACATTGAGAACAACAGGTAGCTTTCTAAAAATATGCATACTTTTCTCTGTCACAAATGTTTTTAGAGAAATTGCTTATTGAATTTACTGATGAAAGACTAGCTAGATATGACTTTTTAAAGCTAAATATTATTCAACTTATGGAAATACTTGGATCTGTGCTCTTCATTTTCATTTTTTCTTGGCTGGTAGTTCTTCCAAGGTTGCGTTGGAGCAAAAGATTTCCTTATTATTTTAAATTGCAGTCCCTTCTCTGTGAAATATTGGTGTTGCACAGTAGTTTAGAATTACCAGCAGTCTACTTAAAAATACATGTAAAAGTTTAAAATACATTGTTCATGTGCAGAAAACGCTATTTCTTGCAGGAAGATGAGATTTGCGTAACAGCTTTGAGCCATGTCTTCAGACAAAATGTGTTTTTATTAGAGTTCAGGGATGCTTGTAACAAGCTCCATAATGTCTCTAGAAGCTCATGTGCCATATTACCTTAATGTGGGTGACCCAGTGGAGAAGGGCCTTGGTGGTGAAGCCTTCAGCCTTGCAGTACTCTTACAAGACATGCTTATCTTGTTTTCAGGTCAACTCAGCATTGTCTGAATTTCCATTTTGTTGTGGATGATCTTTGTTAAAGTTCATGACATGGCAGTAACTGCAGATGCTCTCTGTTCTTGATTCTAGGCCAGTGTCCAGACTTCTCCCTTGAACTTGTTAGGACAGCAAAGCCCTACAAAGTAGAACCTCTTATAAGCATTGTTGTGTTTCTGCAGGGGTGAGTTTGCATCATTTATCTGTGTAAAGCATGTTCCAAAACAAATTTCAGAAAAACTGTTGCTGGGGAGGAATATTATCTGTAGTCACTGTAAATACCTGACTGTTATTTTGCTTGAAATACTGTAATAGAAGGAATAGTTGATAGATATCTAATTGTAAGAGCAATTGGAAGTGATAAATAATACTGCTTTCATGTTTTTGGCAGGTTTAACTGGTTTAGAGAGATATGGGAATCACTGTCACTACCCGAGGTGGATGCTGCTGTACTGAGTAGTCAGGATGCATGGTTCCCCCTTGTGTCCCTGATTCTATTTCTTTTTGGGACAGGCATTGCCTACTGGAGTGGAGTATTTTTCTCTACATCTCTGAGGCTCTTCTCTTCATTATGGTTAACTCTGATTAGGTAAAACAATGTGATGCTATATAATTATGCTCTTTTAGATGACTTTGACCCTGACAATTTTTTTTTGTTTGTTTGGTTACTTCTGTGTGAATGCTTGGGCATGATTGAATTCTGGGCAGATTGAATGTATACATGATTTTAGACATTTGGGTTTGAAAGCAAGCAGAAACTGATGTCTGGGAAGAAGTACAACAGGAGTTTTGTTTCTGGTTTTTTTTTGTTTTGTTTTTTTTTTTTTTAGACCTACTGAACTTCAAAACAATAAGTTAATTACACCCAGAAGACTCTGTGGGATGATATCTCTTGCTTTGGTTAGCTGGACCACTTGTGGTGCATTTGCTGTACTCATTATTTATCTTCAATACTTTTTCAAGGTACTACTGAAAGACTAAACATTTTGTATTTGTAACTGAATTGAATATTTTAGGTGCTTTGAATAAACCCCAGGCTAAAAGCAAAAATCCAAATTACCCTTTTTCATACATAAAAGAAATGTTATTATTCTCACACTTTAAATAGGTGTTTCTATTTTATCAGTGTCATAATCTTGTAATTTGTAGAATTTTTCTTCTTCTTTTGTTAATGCTTCTTAAAAAGAATTGTGTGGTCCCATGTGCCCACCACAACAATGCAGACAATTGAAAATTTTAACTTATAGCTAGGCAACATTATAAAAACAGACTAATAGCTTCCTTGAAGAGAAAGGAGTCCTCCATTTCTTTTCTTATACTATAGCTTTTGTGTGAAGAATCCTTACTAAACAAGCAATTGCTTGTCTTGCAGGTTGTAAAACTGCATGTGACTGTAAGAGCAGAGCAAAACACGCACAACAGGGTGAGTCTGTTTCCTGTTCTGTTCCAAAGCGTGGCCAAAAATTGTCTGGCAGACTTCTGCCATGGTACCCTTGGGTGCCTCGTGCTGCAGTGACTAGGTAGCTGCAGTTCACTTGCTGCATGTATGATGTGAAAGAACAGCCAGGCCATGAGCAGCCTGCTCCATCACACATAACTGCTGTTTGAAGTTTCTGCAATGTCAGCTTGTCATCTAAGCAAACTCTCTCTGAATACACAGAGAGTAACAGGGTTTGTCCTTTCATCTCTGTATAATTTTTGTTTCATCTGTGGGGGTTTTTTTCTGACATTGGAAGTTAGCATCTGCCACCTCATTCATTTATCTTTGCTATTTATTCCTACAGGTAATATTTCACTCTCAGTTGCATTACTTTCTATATCTTACCTCTGAACGATCATCTGTGATTTTTCACCCCCATGCTTCATTCCTTCTTTTATTTTGTTCTTCCCCCTTCTAGGAACTCCTTTTCATTTCACTGATGTCAGGACATATGCACTCTCCATTCCTTTCTTCCATAGACATATAAACTATTAGTGTATGAGAAATTTCTGTTTAGGTACTTTAAAGCTGAACTTTGCTTTTGATGGCTTTCTGAGGCATAAGTTGCAGATTTTCTTCCTAAATCACAGCTGGTGTGATACTGTTAGGATATTTTTCCCCTCCTCTTGCCCCAGCATGGGTTCTTACAAACTTGTGCACGTTTTTGTGACTTCTGTCCTTCATTTCCAGGATTCAGGCCACTCAAAAGAAACTTCACAGAACTCCAGTACACACACAGTCAAAACCCAGAGTTCAGGGGACAGCATTCCAGAAGCAACACAGTCTCCTTCCAACAGTAAAACACTTGCTGAAGCTGTTAACAGTCTTAAGATGCACATTACAATCCTTAATTTATTCACGTGGATTGTGCTGCTCAACTTGCCATCTTTAATTTATTGGTTAAAAAATCTCAGGTAAATTCTTAAATTGACACTAAAGGGGAAGAAAGTTACAGGAACCTTTGATGATAATAAAAAATTATAAATGTTTGATTCTTTACATTATTAGTTATCTTACAGTTTTAAAGACTTCTGTTAATTATTATTGCTTTCTCCATCCTATCTGGTTTATATTGTGCTGTAAATAGGTGTTAAATGAATCAGGGATATGTTGAAGAAAGTAATGTTTCAGAAAGGATTTAAAATCAGGCTGGGATGCCGTATAGATTTCATGTATGTTTTTTGTAATCAGCACATTGATATTATTTGGCAGCCTAGTTTAGAAGTGATTTCCTTTTTAAACTATTTCTTTGCAGGTACAGTGTTAGACTTGATCCTGATCCCTGGAGATCCACAGCTGTTATCCTTGTATGCATTTTAGAAATTCTAATGAATTCAAGTACTTCTAAAGTGAAATCAAGGTACTGTAGCCCAATCTCTAGTTTTGCTTTTCTGTCTCTTTGTGAATTACCATTTGTGTGGTAAAACTTAATTTATGCTATAATTGTTCAGCCTCTGTATTCATGAACTCATATGGTTAAGTCTAAAAGATGAGGTAAAATGTGTGCAAAGTACCTCTAGTTCAGCTAAGAGGGGAAAATCCCCTGTATTTGCCTCCTGGAAATAAATTAAGTATGTCCTATCTGAGCAATTGGCTGCATAACAACTTCTTGAAATGTGACTTTTTAACTCACAATTCATTGAATCCTTTCAAGTGGTACTGAATCCAAATGCATTGAGCAATTATTATCAGTTATAAGGAAAAGGGAATTCTAAAGGATTATAGTTATGTTCTTATAGCTCCCCTTACAGGAGTAGAAATAGAATATGCTCTCTACTGGTTTAAGAAGTTCTGAGAACTTGGTTTTGCTGACAGAATATTTCTTGTTGAGAGAGATGAAATTAGTCAATGCCTCATGAATGACAGTCAATAATAAGGAATGTCATTTATCCTCTTGACCAGTACCTGTTATCTCAAGTGAGCTAAACCATTAAGTCTTCCAGTGTTACAGAAAACAAATTTCTAAATCAATACAATATTTTTAATTACATTAACCTTTCTGAATAATTGCTCTTGCATCAATTTTTATGGCCTATTAGACCTAGTTGTTAAGTTTTAAAGATTAACAAAGTCTTGAAATATAAATTATTTTGCAGAGGAAAGTGAAATACAACATTTGCATACTTTCTGCATATCTGGCTACAAAATGATAATTTTTTTCTTTGTATTCTTACAGTAAACTCTTGAAGATTGCAGCCAAAGTTCCACTCCCTTTGTCTGTTGCAATGCTGGCCTTTGGACGAATGCATTTATACAGAGTTCCACACTTTGTAACCTTTTCTCTTCTTCTACATGTGCTGTGCTGTTTTCTGTAATGTTCATTCTATATAGGACATATATAGGACAATGCACCCTAGAAACTTAACACTGGAGATGGGAAAAATTGCAACACAGAAATGCCTGAATTAATATGATCAGTAGTTTACATTATGTGGGGAAGAGGACAGAACTGTGAATACTTTACAAAAAATTCATGGTTTTATTCATGTTGCTTAGAAAACTTTTCCTGGTGTCTATTTCATGTCTCTGAAAATAGAGTGACTTAACTGTGTATAAGCACATGACTCATATCAGTGCACCATCTCAATACTCTGCCTTGTAGACACTTTGGTATTTCACTGTACTGCTTTGTGAAAACAGACCTTTTTTACTCACTGTGCCATGCAGTGTCTGTGTTCTGAACTTGCATCTCTTGCAGGTCTAAAGTATGCTGGTTAAAACTCAATACATTTCAAGCACACTGTGACTATCACAAAAACCACACAGCCAAGTATACTTTGAATTATTTTATGTTACATTCAAAAGCTGCCACATTTGTGTCTAGACAAACTAGAATGTACTGCTTATATAGAACTGTTATTTCTATCAAATCATTTGTTCAATCAGCGTGAGTTGAACATTTGTGAGATTATTGCAAGTCTTACACATTTTACTTTTTGTGAGAGTGAGAAAACAACAGTATTCTATGTAGCTTTCTATTCAGGAAGGATACCAGCAGATTCATAAACAATTTGCTGTAATGTTGTTTTAAAACATTGTCAGCTTTCTCTGGAATTTTGGAATTAATCCTCGGACTTTGTCCATATGTGGAAGCTAGCAAACATTGAGATGTGGTGTGAGCTAAACAGTGCTGTTGCTGCACTCAGTTTCTAAGTAGACAAGCCAGGCTTTTTTCCTATTGTAAACAGAGTCAACCATCTCCTAATAAATGCCAATACAGAAGATGAATATGGAATAGTTACAACCCTGCAAACTCCTGTCCTGCCATACAGTGCTAACTTCTGCATGTGGGCAAACTCAGTAATAGTGGGAAATACCATAATTATTAGCTCTGTATAAATTTTATCTTAGTGCCTAGATGCTACAGTGACTGCCATTTATAATAAAGCCTACAATAGCTATGTGTAAGGAATTCTCTCCCCTGGGCACATTTGTTTCTTCTGCTTTGCCAACAGAAGAAATCTCAGCACTCCTTAGGTTTAAATGATGTATTGATTGTGTGTAGAGATGAGCTTACTACTGCTTCTGTGTTAGCTGTCTCTGCTGTGTCTGAGATACCTGTTACCTTCATCTGGAAGTACTAGACCAGCTCAATCACCTTATAGGAATACCAAGAGGAAATCTGCTGCTCACAGTCAATCCAGTATACTCTTGATGCAGTAGTACAGCCAGCCTGACCCATTAATTCCATCAGATCTTAATAATCTTGCCTAAAGTGCCTCAGTTATTTCTAACATGTTGTTAGGGTCAATTCCTTTGAGCTGGCTGGAAAGACTCAATTCACACAGTGACTTTCCAAAATGAAGGACAAACGTGAAGAAAGCCACTTGTGTTTTGTTTGCTTATATCCAAGTCAGCAGTTCAAGTTATTAGTAAATCATTAAGAGTGCTGTAGCTGAGTAAGGGTATTGTAGTTAGCCAGGTCACTGTTATCAGTAATCTATGTGCTGGCATTCTAGTCTTAACCTTTTTTAAAAAGAAGGTTAGATTATATATAGTGTTTGTAAATCAGCAAAGTTATTTGAATAGATCATATCTTGGTATTTTCTAATTAAATATATGGTACAGTATATGTATATAAGATAATTTGTGTGACTTAATATACTTGTAGCTAAGTGCACCAGTTGGCTTAACTAGAAATTGCTATTCAGACATAGAAGAAAGGAGCTGTATTTGCAGATGGCTCTGAATGAAAGATGGTGGCAGAACTGTGTTAGGGCTGGGAACTGTGCAGGGTCTGATTTCTGTGAAAGTTAGTTTTCCTGGACTTTCATGGTCCATTTGACAACTGCTCTGTTTTACTTCTGATTCTGTTTTGCCATGTTAACAGGCTCTGTGCATGAATCCATTTGTTGGAACTGTTGGAAATTAAACAGACTCAATATTTAGTATCTTTGATAGCTTTCAAAATATGCCATAAAGTGAAACATACTGAGTTACAGCAGCATAGGATAACACCTTTTTTTTTTATTCATTTAATCATTTTTCAGCTGGAGTTCTATTGGTGATTGTTAGCACTCTTCATGAAGTGGGTTCCAGTATCTTGTGTATATTCCTGCCTGATTTTTAAGTTGGAGGTAGGAATATGTATAATCCCAAATCCGAGATCCCTGATGCCAAGTGTTTTTCACATCTCCCTCAACATTTCCTCTTCTCAGAGATGGTTTACCTTTACTGGGGAAAGGAGGGGAAGTCTTACTCCTGTTTTGAATTTAAATGCATTGTGTGCCATTTAATAGCTTTAAACTGCTGTCAGGGATGTGCATCTGGATTGTGCAGTGATCGTGGACTGGACAACTTCAGCTGTTTGGCGGATTAGGAGTCTAATCCCAATTACATTTGCCATATACTCAGTGGATGGTAATAGGATCAGAACAAGTCTTAGAATTCATCCCATTCTAAAAGAGGATGCATTATCCTACTTGTCATTCTGAAAAGGAGTAGATTTTGTAACAGCCTGAGGTTGTTTTTCAGGTAAAATGCAATGATTGATTGGTGTTACTTTTGGACAAGAAGCTTCTGTTAGGTGAATCTGTAGTTCTGCCACTGTTCACAGTTATCATTTCTGCAGAAACATAGGATAACCCTATATATATATATACTGTTAATTGCATATTTAAGGAGATGAAAATATTACTGAAATAGCCTTCATTATGAGTGGGCTGCATTTATAAAACAGCTTTTGGCAAATACATTATAATGTCTCTTACTGCCTTTAATTATATTAAAATTCCACTTTATTCTTCAAATTTTAGATTATCTAGATTATGTGGGAGGAGATCGAGGCACAAATTTTAAGGGTTTAAACCTCAGGATGCATTCAAAATAAGAACTATTTATGTGGATCTACTAATTTTTTTTTATAAACTATCAGAAACAGAATGAGGAAACAGGGTAAGAACTCAAAATGCTCAACGCCACTAATTTTTGGTGCAGCAGAATCTTTCTTTGATGGGGAGAGATTTAATGAGAAGCCTTTAGTGATAGCTGCATACCCTGAAATTACTCTTGAAGTCTGTCATCTTTTCTGCTTGATGTCATCAAATGTGTTCCTCAGAGTCTCATCCTGCTGCAATGACACGTGTAGCTAACACTCCATAGAATGTCTCTGTGTGTCTGATAAGGAAAAACTCATATCTTCACTGGTACTACCCAATTTACCTTGGCCTGTGTGAATTAATCTTGTCCAAAGCTAATCTTTTCAGTTGTGATTTAAAAGTTGGTTGCAGTGGGTCACATTTCAGCATCCTGTTGAAAGAGGATTGGTTTGGGGGGGGTTGGTGGGAGGTTTCTTGGTATGTTTTATTTTCAAGAAACCTGCAGTAACTGGAATTTAAGTTAATATTATATCTGACATTTAGAGTTCTGCCCTGATTTTGGTTTTGAGTGAGCTAATTCATGTAGCAAATCATTCCTTAATATTGATTTGCTCCATTTCAAAACAAATAAATGAGTAACGACAAAACCTCAAGCAGTGCAGTAGCAATGCATTGTAGAAGGCATAGAGACTGCTGGTATGTCTAAGTGAATTTTTCATCTATAATCTAATTTGGCTTACTTTAAAGTCAGTGATTAATAAAATAAAGTGTATTGACATTTAACAAAAAGCATTGCATTTGTCAGTGTTTGGTGTGGCTCATTTTCCATGTGTTTGCCAGTAACAAGTGATGAACTCACTTGGTGTTTTTCTAAAATCTGAAAACTCTGATACATCTGACAGCACAGAATAAAGTCCATTATGTAGCCATTAATTAATGTAAACATTTGAGAAACTTTCATTTGAATCAAGTTTATTTCAATGCAGGATTGAGACTTTTAGACTTTAATTTAGACTTTTGTTGTATTTATACTGGGATAAAACCAGCCATTTACTCACCTTTAACACTGAGCTATAAAAATGTTTTTGCGAGTGGTTGTAGACTCTGTGCAGAATTGTGCCGCTGTTCTAAGTCACTAAGCTACTAGAAAATTGCTACTTGTAAGGTAGACTGAATTCTTAATGTTTATTCTCCATTTAATGTTTTAATGGCAAATGTTTCTCACTTAATTCACAGCTTTGACTTTTTGCATTTTTTTTTTTTTCTGGGTGATGATCAGGCTAGCTTTTGTAAGCATTTAGCACTGTACTGTAAAATATAAGATTTTCACCACTAGTTTTTAGGAGAGACATTGTCACCAAAGCTACATACTGCTGTTGTATAGCCTCTAGGAAATGTATGACAGTGAAGAACAATACAAAAATAATCCATTCTTTATTTTAAAGTACAATTTATACGTTTTTTTAGACCCAGAACCTTAAAGCTAGAATATTAGAATCCATAAAGTCTTTAAAAATTTGAAAACCTTTTGCAATGACTATACTTTCTGATGTATATTTTTATTTTTGGAAGATTATGTTCAAAGCTTTTAATCAGCTCATCTATCCTCAAACTCAAGTAAAAAGTAAACACTTTGTCTTATTAATAAACACTGCTGCTTTTAAAAATGAATTTTAAGCATTTAGAGAGAAAATTCCATAGTTCCTACTTAAGCAAATCTGCCCAGCCCTCAATTTTTCAGATGTCCAAGCACATAACTGCCTCAAATATGTGCTTATTGCCTCGCAGGATGAAAAACTGAGCTGTGATATTTTTGACTTTAATTTTCTTAAGATTTAAGGGGGTTTTTTTGTATTCTTAAATGTAGACAGATTTTGCAACTCATGCTGTCATAAACAAACCTTGTAAGCATGGCCTCTCTACAGTTATTGGCAGGCTGTACTCTGTAGAAGTGTGTGGTGTCAGAGCTGAGTTTGTCTCTAAAGAGCCAGGAGTGGTGAACATCATCATATTTGTTATTTGTGGGACATCATTGCAGGTCCTCCTTCCACCTGCAGCTCCCTTTGGTTTGCAGTGTCCCTGCCCTGTAGGGCCAAGCAGGATGTTCCCAGAACAGTGGGAACTGGGGCTGTGCTGGGAGGAAGTGCAGCAGCTGTGTCCTGCAGACTCTGTTTGTTGAGATACCAGCCAAGACTATTTTCCCCCTCCAACTGAAATAATTTCGGGGTATATCTAAGTATCAAATGTGCAAGTGTGTTGATGTTCATTTTTACAAAAGGCTAAGTGCACTATTTTGGGATCAGTTCAGGCTTCAGTATTTTCCACCTACTTCACTCTGAGTTTGGAAACAGGATTTGGGACTGCAGCACCTGACAGTTGGAATACTTTACTGAAGTCTACAGGTAGTAGGCAGGACACATTTAATTAGAGTGCCAGACCAAAACTGAAATGTGAAATTCCTCACTGTGACTTTAAACTTGTAGCTTTCTAGAGAGAGAGAAAAAAATATCATCTGTGCCTTAAAGTAGTAGATGAATACACTCTAACTGTAGCCTGTGGACTTCCATAGCCTTATATTTGATTTTTGAAGTTGACCAAAAATATTTGTGTGGATCATACTGAAACTTGATTTCGGGAAAATGCTTTAAAAAATGTTGACCCCATTTTATACTTAAAAAAATGAAATTTATGACAAGTACAGCATATTTTTTGTTTGGAATCCCACCAATGAAAGTCAGAAAGCTTTAGCTGACCTGAATTTTTCAAGCCTTTCTGTTGTGACCAAAAGAAAAATACGGAAGAAAACTTGTTGCAGATATCTGTCTCAGCTTTGAAGTCTGTGTCAAATTATTTTTAAACAGTTTGATCTTTAGTCCTCAAAAAAAAAAACCCTCTTAATTGTAGTTTCAGCAAAATACTTTATTTAAGCCATTGAATAGCAAAATCTTCACTAGTGTGAGAAGAAAACTAGGCAGGGGCAGGGTTGATTGTTTGTGTTAAGGCTCCAGAAGTTTTGAATACTAAGTTTTACTTTTTAGGAAAAATATTCATATGTAAATCCTTGAAAATTCCCATGTAGATTCTCTTCTTCGGAGAAAAAAAATGTACTCTTTTTTTTCCTAATTCATTAAAGAAAAATAGAAATACTTAAAATCTTATTTTAATTTGGTAGAAGGATTTCTCATGTAAATTTTTTAATACAAAGAGCCACTGCTGGCTTTCCTTATTTGTCTCTAGAGGATTCTTTGTATCTTTTGAACAAACCCCTCCAAATTCTGACTTCCCCCTCCCACATTAGGATCACATAGCACTGAACCTTGGAAAGTGATGCCATCCCAGAGCTTATTGTTATACTGTGGGTATTTAGACATGCACACAAGTGACTGCACATCAGCTGGTCACAGAGCTGGCTTGAAGCAATAAAGAGCAAAATTACAAAAAACTTCCTTTCACTGAGCACCAGCTTCAGTCTGGGTGGCACAGCTGCTGCTGCTGTGGCACAACACAGAACACACAGTCTGTGTGTATTCCCTGCTGCTTCCTTCAGTGTGCTGGCTTAGGACTTCTAAAACTCATTCCAGTCACCTCACTTTTTATTTTGTGGTGATGTTCCAGCAATTCTAGCCATGGGTGATTTTCTAGCCACTGGAATATTCTAGTATTGAAACCACTGAGAAGGTAGAGTTACCTTTAAGGCTTTTGTGTATGATGGTAACTTGAAAAGAACTGGTTCACCACTGACCTTTTAATTTTTTTATTTTTTTTTTCAAGCACAAAGATAGTATAATGTTGGCCAGAATATCTGGTTTGGGCAATTAGTGGGGAGAAAAGGATTTTTTGGTTGTAAAAGGACTTAAAAGTTTGAAGAAAACATGTAATTTTAGGGAAAATCTTATCATTTCTCAAGCAATCTGTCTTAGAAGTTTTTAACTCTTCCACTGTTTTCAGTTCTTATGTAGCTACTGTGAATCTGATGGTGTACGTGGAACTCACTTAATATTTACAGGTTTTTAGAGATGTTGGCAGGGTCTTATCTATAAATGTCTGAATAATGCTATAGCAAATCATTGTGCTTATAAAATGTTTATAAGTTCTTACAGATCATGGCCTTGTGTCATAAACTTTGGCAAAGTCCTTGTCTTGTGAGATGCTGAGAAAACCTTGGAGAAGAGGTATTTTCAGATAATGTTGTAATTGCTGAAAGATGAATCTGATAGTCTTTAAAAACTGCATTTAGATGCTTTTTTGTTGTAGTTGAGGGTAACTTGATTGGGAGCTACTCTGGGATGTTCCTGTTTTGTTTGGTGGTTTCCCTGGCTGCAGTGTGTATTTAAATTTTTTTTTTTTGTCTTTTTTTTTTTCTTTCCCTGAATGTGCATGACTTTTAAGTACATTGTATAGTAAATCCCCTGCTGAAGAAACACTTCTGTATATTTCTGTATGGTATTCAACGTGCTTGCATTGGTACAAATGGTTGTAATTCACAAGAAGTGCCACTTGCCAGTGCTGCTGTGTGTTGTGTTACCTGTTCTGCTGTTGTACAAGCACGCTGATGGGTGTTGTGAGCAATGTCTGCCTTTGCTCTTGGCTCAGGTACTCATGTGGAACAGTTTGGTGCTTTTCCTTCTGACCTGTAATACTTGGGATTCTAAGCAGAAAATAAAAGTAGTAAACAAAAGCCTTGTGGTTGGAGCAGTGCTTTAACAGGTGCTTCTTTCACACCTTTCTGTAGGATGGAATAAAGATAGTACAGGATGAAGCTTGGCTCAGTGTCTTAACTCCAACACCTCAGGCTTCAGGAATGGGAAATGCAATAAAATTCAAAGTTTATCGAATAATACAGTTTATACAGAGCATCAGAAGTATAAAACATGTTCTCAGCTAAACTAGTATATTCTGTTTTTACCTTTTAGAGGTGAATTGCATGGAACTGAGCAAGCAATGCTAGGAACATTTTGATCTTCATGGCAATTGAATTCAAACATGCATGAACATTACTTACTGTGCCAGAAAGGTTATATAATTAGTATAGACACTTGGAAAATATTTGATTTATTGAATATATTTATCAAGAAAACCTGAAGCTTAAATTTGGTGAATTAAAAGGCAGAACCCTGACACCTGGCTTTGACAGCATTTGTTAAACTTAGCTACTGTCCTCAAAAATGAGTATGCAATTTAATTCAGTCAGTGTAAGTGTACTAATAGTATTTTAATATGAATGTGTTCTGCTGATATTTGACTTTCTCTGAAGGAAAGAATTTAAATTACTAAAACCAACCCACACATTAAAATGAGCACTAGATCTAAACAGACGTTTTAGCTCCAACAGTTTCTCAAAGCTTTGGCTCAGGAAGCAACAATACGAGTGTGTAAGGATTTTTTTTTTTAGACAGCTCACAGAAAATACATGCTAATTGAATCTCTTTATCTGCATGCTTCATCAGTCACCCAAATTGCCTGAGTTCCTCCAGTAATAAAGCTTGTTTCATATTTGCAGATGACTTTGGTATGTTTTACTAGCTGAATATACTGCATATCCCCAGTTCTTTGTAAAGAAATCAAAGGAATAAATTACTTGACGGGGAAGAAAAGAGGTAGAAGAAAACTGCTAGCTCTTCTGGCTTTTAGTTTTTTTCACCTTCTCTTTCCAAAGCTAAAGAAGGAACTAAAATCTAATCCTGAACTTCAAATCTTGCCTTTTCCCCTTTCTGTCATTTTCTCTAAGGGAGCCTATTTCTACTTGTAGCTGAAATATCTACCTGGAAGATCAACAAAGACAGTTCCCTTATGGTGGGACCTGCCTTTCTCAAGTTATTCTGATGCTACTGCTCTCTTCTTGAGGAGCCCACTATCTGGAAGTTGAGTGTTATGAATCATTATTGATGGGGCTTGATGGATTTTCTTTTTTGTGTGTATGATTTTTTTAAAAATTCAAACATGCAGAAAAATAAACAAGCTGGATAAATTGTCTTGAATTTTTATATACTAATATAGTCATGAAAATAACACTGCTAGGATTTTGTTTACTGTGCTTCTAATGATGTTTGGATGTCCAAAACTTCACCTTCCTGGAAGGGTGGTGGTGAGTTTTTATTTTGTTTTCAAAATTTAAAGCAAAGAAAAATGTAAAGCTTCTAGTCAAACATAAACGTCTATACTCTGGAATAAGGTGATGGTCAAATATTTTTCATTTTAACATGTCTATTTAGGGGTATAATTTATGTGCCACTAAACAATGTATCATCTATATAGCAGAGAGAAGAGTACAGTGAAATAATAATAAACAAAAAATATGAGCAGCTTTGATATGAAGAATGCTATGCACTAAGGCCAAGGTAAATTAGCAGAGTCCTCCTTGCAGCCTTAGTCTTAGTTCCTAGTGTGACAGGAGGATATTAACTTCTGATAAAATCAGGGTAGGAAAGCAATGCTTCCATTAAAATATTACGATTTTGGATATTGAAGCAGACCTTACTTTTCCCTCTCTTTTTCCAGCATCAAGAAAGTGATCCGTATCTCATTTGCTTGAAAACCATTAGTCACCATTCTAGAGATATGGCTAATTACTTTCAACTAAAAATAATATTTTGATAAAGCTGTGCTGTTTCTCTTGGGAATTGTTTTAAACTTCCTATATGCCTACTACCATTTTTCTGCATTACGACTTGGGAGGAATTTGTACTGCACTGTTCAATAGCAAAAGGTCTGAAGAGTTATCAAGGATGAAATTCTCAAGGGTCTTTATGTCATGGATGAAAATGGAGTCATTACTGTATTTTTGAACTCCTGCTAACGTCATTGACACCCACCTACAGTCTACTAGAAATATAAGTGCAGAGATCAGGTTGTTCACAGATTACGAGGATACCAACCAAGAAGGGGCAAGCCAAATTCCCTGGTAAGCTCTATTTTAAAGTCTGTGAGAGGGACAATTCCTTTTCTCCCCCCGAGTCAAATTGTGAAATGGATCTCTAGTATGTTAGACCAGGCTGTATTAAATACCATTGCACTTATTATTATAGCTAGTAAAATTTAATGCAGTTTTAAAAACTGAGCTCTCTGGACCTTGAGCTGTATTTTTGCATTCTCCTTGGAGCACACAGATTTCTGCTGCTGTATTAGCCACTGAAAATGACTGTATGTAATAAATGTAAACTTACAAATGGAATGTTTTGTGCTGTTCTCCTGGTCCCTCAGGAGAGAGTGCAGTGTCTAGAAATAGCTTTGGTATGGAAAACACTTGTTTGGAATAATTTGTTCTTCCAAGTACCTTAGTACTATGAAAACAAAGAGTTGATAGCACATGGATTAATCTGCAGTGGGCAGACTTGGCTTGGATTCATGTGATTTGTGTGTTCCCAGTGACAGCTGTGTAGGAGTTAAGGAGTATGTCTGTTTGTCCTTCTTACAGTCTGTTTATCTCCAGCATGTGGAAAGTGCTGCTCCTGGGTGTGTATGTAGTGTTGGCTGTGAGAGGATTGGCAAAGGGTGCTCCTTTCCAACCAGAAGAGAAATGGAAGTCTCTTGATAACCCCAGAAACAGAGACCTGGTAAGGGAATGTTTCAAGAAAGAGAGCTGAAGTTCTGTGTGGTTTGTTTTCCACGAAGACTCCTTATTGTCTAAATTTAAAGGCAAGAGGGGCCCATTAGCTGTAATGTCAGGAACTGTGCACTTGGTGTAGTCAATAACCATTTCTCAGTCAAGATGTACCCCTTAACTGAAGAGCACAGTAGTGTATAAAACTTCTGATATCTCCATCCAGCAGCTTTCATTTTTAAAAAAGTTATTTTGATTATACAGCTACCTGTTTTATGAAACAGAAGAGAAATGATTACTATGTTTCTTTCAAACATGTGCTCTGATTGCATGTTGTTTCATCTCATGGGAGTACAAATAAGTTTGCATCTGACACCTATGAAAATACTCAGAGAACATTTGCACAATTTCAATAAGAATTTGTGAAGGAAAGGATTTGGTTTCCTGCAATTTTTCCTCAGTGTTTTAAGAAGCTTTAATTTCTCCTTTGAAGTGATTGTAAGGGGACAGTTCAAATCAATTGCCTGTTGTTGCTGACTCTCTCTGAAATGTTTACAGAACTGTTCTGTTTGCTCTCTGCAGGGGTTTGCCTGTGCCTGTTTAGAAGGGGTGCACTTGTATCACAGCCCCTGTGAGTCAGTGGGGAGCATAAATGAGCAGGAAGCAGTTGCTGCTCTGCTGACTTCACATAAGATGTACAGGCTGTGGAAGGAGTGGGCTTGTCTGAATTAGGTTGCCTGCCCTTTACCTGGTTATGGTGAGAATAGAGGATTTCATCCCACAGAGGAACAAATAATGTATACATCTCATTTGTGTCAGTAGAAATAATTAATCTCCATTGGTCATGCTCTCTTTATTTTCACATCCTCAATATGTTCAGTTTTTCAGAATGCTCCAGGCTTACTTCTCAGGCAGGGGTCTCGAGCTCAGAAAGTTCCCAGCTACTTTCCCTGTGAACAATGGAGGACCAAGGCCTGTCATGTTCCACTCAGATCCTGTTGCTTCTGCATTTGCAGATTATGAAGAAAGGAAAAAATCTTTTCAGAACTATTTCAAAGGCTGAAAGATTCTGCTGCTGAAGGTAAAAGAGAATGCCTTGTCCTCTAGTGTTGTTACGTGTAATCAAGAAAGGGTCTGACTGAAGTATAATCAGAAGGAATTTAAAGTGTAGTACCTTAACCCTTGCCTGAAATGGGTTTTAAGATTCTTGAGGCAGAGATTTATGAGGTAATTACTACTTAGATATAATAACACCTGGTGCTTGTATAGACCTATGTAAACCATGATTTTTTGTTTTCTCGTTTTTTTTCTCTCCTTCATATAGAGGAGAATCCTGAAAATGTACAGATAATAAATAAGGGATGCAAGTTTTGTTTATGTAAGGAATGGCAAAAAAATAAGATTATAAACTGAGATCAATGGTTTCTTGCGATATATGTATTTTAAGAAAATTAATTTAGACATAAGTTATTTCACTAACAAAGCATACATTATCTTTTAAATTTACAGTAAATATTGCTTTATTCTGGTTTACAAGTAGTTGAGAATTTCAATAAGATTTAAATCAAAGCATTTTGGAGATTTACTCAGTATCTTAAGGTGCTTAAGTTACTTACTATAAGTCACAGCAGCTTTGAGAAAAGGACTGGTGGAAGTTGTTTGTCCTGCATAATTCAGGATGGTCATGGTAGTTCTTCTCAGTGTTCAGAACTGTTTTGTGGGAACAGAGGTTCAGCCTGTGTTTTCACGTCCTGGTTTGGATCCTTGGTTGCATATGGCTATTTCTGTATTTCTCTCACATATTTGTAATTTTTTTTTTTTGTCTTTTTAAGGTGTTAACTTCAGAACTCCATACCAAGTGGAAACCTTCACAGCAAAATTTTACTGTTTTGACTTTTTAACTGTTACTTGACAATTCAAAATTTTCTTCATTCACCGTTTCTGCCAATGGAATCGGGTGTCCTGCTGTATAATGAGCATTGTTCTGTCAATTGACAAATGCGTGTTTTTTGGCTATTGCAGTTTGTGAGCAGAATTGTGCTTAGGTGTGAATAAATGAGGAGTGCAACAGCGTGCGTTTAAGTACTGCCAAGTGTCTTTGTTCAAAGCTGGAAAATAAACGTTCCCTTTCCGCTTGTTAGAACGGGATGTCCCAAGGTGTTCTGTGGCAAGTGTTCAGATCCTCTTTTGCTCCAGCACCTTTCTCGGTGGCCTTCTGGCTGCTTGTGTCTCCCCGCAGCCGCGCACGCCCCTTGCGGACCGTGTCCCGGTCAGAGCTGCACCGTGCCTCTGTGTGCGGGGTTCAGGGCTCTCTGTGTGCGGGGTTCAGCGCTCTCAGGGCTCTGTGTGCGGGGTTCAGGGCTCTCAGGGCTCTGTGTGCGGGGTTCAGGGCTCTCAGGGCTCTCCGTGTGCGGGGTTCAGGGCTCTCAGGGCTCTCCGTGTGCGGGGTTCAGGGCTCTCAGGGCTCTCTGTGTGCGGGGTTCAGGGCTCTCAGGGCTCTCTCAGG
>VZUI01075140.1:0-2500 GCA_013401135.1 Cettia cetti
TGGATGGATGGATGGATGGATGGATGGATGGATGGATGGATGGATGGATGGATGGATGGATGGATGGATGGATGACTTTTCCATATTAAGAATCAAGGATTTAGCAGTATGCTGACATAGCACTGAAATGAAAAACAAGATTGCAAAGACAGCAGTACTATTTTCATTGCTGCCAGGACTAAACTTAAAGGAAAAAGGATTGCTATCCAACTTGTTTCTTCTGCTGGATGTATCAAGAACATCAGCTGTTCCAGAAAGGACTGTAGCTCAGAAAGAATCAGGCATGTTTAAGAAGCAAGATTCTTCTGTGTTCATACAAAATCACTGCAAGCATTTTTTTTCTTGAATTAGAAAAAATATTTTATTTTAGAATATTTTTTATTATTTTGTTTCTAATATGAAACTTCTTTTTTAAGTGCATTTTCCAGTACAAATGAATTTCTGCATTTCCACAAAAATCTTATCAGCAATAATGATAAGCTGGTTTCTCTTAAAGCTCAACCAAATATCAAAATGTATTAAGAGTGATTTTGAGTAATGAAATTTAAACTGACATGATCCGTAAAAGTGGAAGATCCCTAACACAGAAAGAGAGAAATTATTTTTCCAAAATAGTTCAGATATGAAAGGTTGTTTATTCAATTCTTTACTAGCAGAACAACAATTAGAAAAAAAAAATAGGTCAAGACTGGCAGTAAAACTAATCAGCAGCATTATTTAACAGCATTATTGAAGTCACATAGAAAGATACTTCATGCTTGTAAATTGTGCTATTCTGGCTTAGAGAATGGCACATAACAATCATCTTGAAATGACCTGAAGGCCACAAACTCCAAAATTCAAATAATTACTTAGTATTGCACAACAGTATAATTAAAAATAGTGGGATAATTGTAGACAAAGTGGGAAAAGCTTCTTGACCATGAAATTTGTAAAAAACTGAAACAGCTTTCTTAACAGGGAGATCTGTTGCTCAAGTAATTTGAGTTAGAATGCAGAGCACACATGAGGAAGCCCTATAGGGAATGCTCTGCATTGCTTTGGCAATAAACCTAGTATGTCTTTCAGGTATAATTTGTATGATTTCTTGAGTTTGGATATATAACACATGGGAATACAAGTCAAGAGTTCATTTAACTATTGTTTTTGATTGAGCTGAGTACCATATGGTGCAATACAGGCAAGCTGATGAACTGATATAAAGTTAATGCTAAGTTATGGAGGCATATCTGTTCCTATCAATATTTTGGCCAAAAAATGCCACCTCAAGGAATAGAATAACAAAATTATTTAGATAAAAAAACACTGTAAAATACACTGGCAGCATCAAGGATTCTTCAATACCTTCTTCACACATCAGTCATTCCAAAACCTTTTTCATGTTTCCATCACTGTCAGAACTAGCCTTCAAATTATCTGTAAGGAGCTCTATGGAGGCATGCTAGAAAAATCAAGTGAGACTTCCTATCAAGAGGTTGTATCCATGTTCTTTGCATTAAAATACTGACTATGCTGTGTTTTCAACCAAAATAAGCCTTCTAGGTCTCCATGGCATCTCCACAGACTCAGCTAGGACACTGCCACTTGAGGTCTACTTTTTATTTCAGTGTGTTTTCTAAAGTAAGAAGATAAAGTCAGACATCTTTAGTTCTGTATTTCCTAGCTGTCGTTTTGCCTTTATTAGTAAAAACAGACACACAACTATAATAACCTGGCAACAACTGAGTGACCTAGATGAGTGAGTTAATGCAGGCCAAGTTGTCTTTCCTTTCTGATCCCCTCTTCCCCAATTACTTGTGAAAAAAACTCAAAGGCATACGAACAAGACAGATTTAGGTACATATTCCTGAGTAAATATCATAGGGTATAGTATTAAACAGAGCCAAAAAGATGCATTCAGATTTTTTAGTCTCTTACAACACCAATGCCATGCAATGTAGTGCTTAACACAAAAAAACCCAACCCAAAACACCCCACAATATCAACATGCACAAGTTTAACATTTTCTAGTGTTCAGCAAAGATCCCATCCTGAAAGAGGGCAATTTTTCAAAACACAAAATTTTTCAAAATTTTCATCTTCTTGCTTCATTTTCATTCATCTGAAGTTATATTCCAGGATAAAGTAACACAATGAGAAAAGTAATTTATTTTAAAAAGTAATTAGTTAAACTATTTTTTAAATTGCCCTTGCCACTAAATAATAAAATCCCTATTATGAATATGTTAGTACTTGGTGCAAAACTCTGTGGAAAGAATTAAGCCCCCAAGCTTTTACAGTTCCACAAAGACATTCTACATATAGGAAATTAAAGTGAAATTTATGTCACTTTGATAATGGCATCACTTAAAACCATAACAGTTAATTAACTAATTAACAACTTAATTAACTCAGCACTTAATTTACTTACTTGAGTTCATTTAAATTCCCCAGATGAGATTTAATGAACTTCTAGAATAATTTCTGACTAACCATGTGATGTATGTTTCTCTTATTTAGG
>VZUI01075140.1:7500-28157 GCA_013401135.1 Cettia cetti
AGCAGGGCTTTTAAACGGTTAGGACGGGATTAAGTGTTAAAACACGAATAACGTGTTTTTGAGGAAAATGTATAGACGTCAGGAAAGATGTTGAAATATCGGGTCTCGCCATGCGGGCAATACGGGAATTAGCTTCCCAATATGCACGATGTTGCTGCCACCGTGCCTCCTAGTTTCTCAGAGAAAAGTGAGTGCTTTAGACAATAAATAATCTGAAACATTTTTTTAAACCACGAGCTTTCTGGGGAAGCTTGGCTTGGCAGAATTATGGCTATTTATTCTGCTTCTTTACCTTTGATTATGCTTTTCCCTTGACTGACCTTGATCAGGTATAAAAACTGTTAAATACACATTACTTGAGAGTGGGTTTAAAATTATTCTTTCCCTTCGCCTCCTGAGAGGGAGATATTATAAGCACACATATAAAAGCTTTTTTTCTTCCCCCACTCCCTCCTCTTCTCCACTTTTACCTGCAACGCATGACTAGGAGACAGACAAACAAGTTTAATTTTCAAACCAACTCCCTCGATGGCGGAAGTGGGTCGCGGGGGGCATGGCCGGCCAGGTTCTGCCCCAGCGCTGCTGCAGCCGCCGTACCGGCGAGGTACACACCCCCATGGGATCTGTCCCAGCGCAACAGCATGGAAGGATGTGCTCAAAAAAAGCTCCTCCGTATATAGTTTTCTATATAGTAAAGCTGTTTCAGCCTGTTTGTTCATTTGGGCAATAAAAGTCGGAGCAATGTTTTTAACGCTGACACCTCTTACAGCACCTCGATAATTCTGCTCTGATAGGTGCTGACGCTGAGCAGTGTTTCTTCCGACTCTAGCGGCAGCTAAGCAAGCAGTCTTCCCTTTTTCTAGCTCAAATCTACAGCCTACTCGATATAACGCAGTACGTTTGCAGGATAGATATGAATTGTTGCACTCTTCATTGATTCCTACTAATGAGCCGGTCTAAACTAACACTGGCGCTAAGTAGCCCGTCTCCAAGCGTACAGATGATGCTTTGTCTGTTTCTTTACGTGTTTTCTATGAGCCACATCGTGGCGAGTAGCAAGAATTGACAGTAATGATTCGGGGAGGAGAGCATAGGATTTTTTCCCCTCTCTTGTTTTTGTGCTAGTATTTACACAGCTTCTTAAACATAATGACAAGAATGATAAAAAAATTATTTCAAAGGGCCTGTATTTCCCGCTTGCTGCCTCGCAGGGCTAACTCGAGGGCCGTTTCTCCAGGGAGCTGGACTCGACTTGCCACGAGGACGAGGAAAGACCTCTTGCAGTTTTCCATCTCCCTGTGGCGCAGTCCCCCCGGCGAGCCTTCGCGCCTACTGCTATATGCCGGGCTGCGCGGGAGCGAGGGGTCAAGAAGGAGGAGAATGGATGGGAGGCTATGAAAGGGGTGGAGGGAAGCTGGAATGGGAGAGGTGGGAGGAGGAATCTTTCTGCTCGGCCGCTGTTCCCTGCCCTATGGAAAGCGCATCTCGGTCTCACACGGAGTTTCCTCAGCCCCCTGGCTCCACCTCACCCTGATGAGGAGATGTGAGTGAGAGTGGAGTCGGGAGCCGCTTCTCGCTCCTTTTCCATGAGACTCCAAGTCCCCAAGCGGCTGTCATGTGATAGCAAGAGAGCAGGAGCTGCGGGGGTCTCGCTGCTCGGGCACCATTACAAAATGCGCCGGAGCGCACCAGCCCTGCCAACAGCCGCGGCGGCCGCCGCCCCGCTCGCCTCCTCTCCCCGCCGACTCCCGGCACTCGCCACCGCCGCAAACTTTTAAGCGGACACCAGACTGAGCGGTGAGAGGGGATGTTTTTATTTCCTTCTTTCCTGTCTCTGCAGACATCCGAGGTAATTTCATGCTCTCGAGCCCTTGGTTCCTGAGAAGCGTCAACTCCAGCCGAGTGTGCCAGACGGTAGGGGTGAAGCCCGGGAGACCCAGCAGCCTCCAGGAGAAAAGTGGGACGCCAGCGGGGGCCGGGACCTCCTTCTACCACGTAGCCCCCGAGCTCCCCGCGGCCTGGGCGGCAGCTGTCTCTCCCGCAAGCTGAGGGGCGGCGAGGCAAGCGCGTCCTGCGGGGAGAGGCTGCTGGAGGAGGCCGTGCACGGAGCTCTCTGGCCGGCCGCCGGGCGGCCGCTGTCGCGTGTGGCCGGGCAGGTGGCGCCCAGGATGTAGAGGCGGCGGCGGGGCAGGGCAGTGAAGTCCTCGGATCCCAAGCCCGTCGTGCGCGGCATTGAACGGTGCCTAGCCCGGAACGGCGGGATCGTGCTGCCGCGGGAGTGCTGTGGCGGGGCGGCGATGCCCAGGCCGGGGAAGAGTTCGTACAGCGACCAGAAGCCGCCCTACTCTTATATCTCCCTGACGGCCATGGCCATCCAGCACTCGGCTGAGAAGATGCTGCCCCTGAGCGACATCTACAAGTTCATTATGGAGCGGTTCCCCTACTACCGGGAGCACACCCAGCGCTGGCAGAACTCCCTCCGCCACAACCTCTCCTTCAATGACTGCTTCATCAAGATCCCGCGGCGACCCGACCAGCCGGGCAAAGGCAGCTTCTGGGCGTTGCACCCGGACTGCGGGGACATGTTTGAGAACGGCAGCTTTCTCCGCCGCCGAAAGCGCTTCAAGGTGCTGCGCCCAGAGCATCACCTGCCAGGCGCTGGCGGCGGCGGGGCGGGCGGCGGCGGTCCCGGCAAGCCCCCGGCGCCCACGCCGCACATGGTGCACTACTTCCATCCACACCCGCCGCCGCCGCCTCCCCCGGGCAAGGTGCCGGGTCTGGCGGGCTCCGACGCTGCTGTGGCTGCGGCCGCGGCCGCGGCCGCCGTGGGAAGGCTGCCGCAGTTCTCGCCCTATGGGAGCAGCCAGCCCTCGGGCTTCAAGCATCCCTTCGCAATTGAAAACATCATCGGCAGAGATTACAAGGGTGTGCTGCAGGCCGGCGGGCTGCCGCTGGCCTCGGTGATGCACCACCTGGGCTACCCGGTGCCCAGCCAGCTCAGCGGCGTGGTGAGCTCTGTGTGGCCGCACGTGGGGGTAATGGACTCCGTGGCCGGTGTGCCCGTGTCCCCCGACTACGGCCCCTTCGGCATGCCCGTGAAGGCGCTCTGCCACCCGCCGGCACAGACCATGCCCGCCGTCCCGGTGCCCATCAAGCCGGCGCCGGCGCTGCCCGCTGCCTCTGCCATCCCTGCTCTGACGGTCGCCACCTCTCAGATCTGCCCCGCCGCTTCCCCGGCTGCTGCATCGCTGCTGGAACAGACCGCCAGCAACAACCCCGAAGGCAAGAGTTCCCTCCACTCCGTCCTGGTGCACTCCTAAAGAGCAGGGGCTCCGGGAGAGAGGACGGGGGGGATCCCGGGCATGCGTGCGAAAACGCGATCGATCTCTTGACTATACCTCTGCTGGTGTCTGTGTTTGTATCGTGTACTATCAGATTATTTGAGAGCTAGGTCGCAGGTAAGACCTTTTATCGTCGTTAAATGTCGTTAGTGGCGGAGAGGCGATGTGAAAATCACAGCCGGGGCCGAAGGGGCTGGCTCGGAGGAAAGGGCCGAGAGCGAAGTTCTCCGCGCCAGCCTGAGGCAGGGGGCGGCCATGCAGCCTGCGCTTCCCGCCGAGCCCCTATCCCGGGGCGGTCACCCCGGAGGCCCCACGAAACCAGAGCTTCGAGAGGAGAGCTGCTGCAGTCGGCCGGCGAATAGGGAGAGCAGAAGGATAAATCCCCTGCTGAAATCTGCTTCTCCCTCTTCCACGAGAGACAAGAAAACTCTGCTCCACCGTCCCTGTAGATCTTGCTACGAAAGAGGTGGGCACAGTGATTACCTTAGACCCTGGCGAGCTCCGGGGTCCCATGACGTGTATTGGTTGCTGCTTAGAGAGTAATGGTTAAATATTTCGATTAAGTAGTGGGAATTTAAGTGTCAACGGCACTGACGGCGAAGGGTTCCTTTAATTAACGATCGCTTGCGCTTCCCCTTCACACTTTTATAATCCATCCTATAGTATCTTAGAAGGACTGAAGCGTGACTTGGCCTCTCAAACTGTGTGAGTTTCCGAATTCTCTAGTTTCTCATGAAAATAAAAACAGCCCGGCAATTCGTAGATTTTGCTTTTCACATCACCTTTCACCGCTCACAGACACCACTATTTTGTACGTGCTGCTTGGCGTTTCTTCCACGTGAATGTGAACACAAAAACTTGCAGGAGAAGGGGGGAGGGCGAGGAGTGAAAGAGGTGTGGGAAAGTGAGGGAAGACAACAGGAAAATCATTAAAAACTTATTCGGAAAAAGCACTTTACTGAAAACAATCTTCCAATAGACGAGAAGTTTGTGCAGAGGGATCAGGAGTAAGAGACCAGAAGCCAGAGAGCGACGTGCTGGGCTGATGATTCCCGGCTGATTTGTGAGTGATTGCTGCCGTACCCTGTCTTCCCTGCTGTACACCAATGCTCATTAAAGCCAATCCATCCATTTGCTTCTGCTGGTGCTGCTATTTAAAATACTCGCTTTTCACATTGGTTAAAAAACGTGTGCTTGTAGCGTAAGATTTCGGTCCCGCTCTCCAAAATGACAAAAGTATCCAAAAGTTTTCTCGCCGGAAAGACAAGGGGAAGAAAGGGAAAGAAATCTTTTAGAGGTAAATTGCCTGCTACGGAGGCACTGTGGTCTCTGTCCGCAGCTCACTGGCGAAGAGCCGGCGTTCGAGTGTGAGAAGAGGGCACTGACTCTGAACCCGTTCCCTCTGAAGGCAGTTGTAGTTTTGCCACTTTCAATGTGTGCTGGATCGCACCTGCTTCCTTGGTTTTATCCCCTCATGCCGGCGCACCAACAGCGGCCCGAGTCGCCAGACGCCGATCCCGCCCCTGGGGAATGATATCCTGTGACAGGCTGACCCTTCTTGGTGCCAGAGAAATTTGCTAGGAAAAGCAAACCTATTTGGCTCTGAGCGCTGTCTGTCCAAAGTTTTCCCCACACACACTCGTGGGGTCTGTTCGACCACTTGAAATTCACCTGAAACTGTTGAATTTCCAGTTGTTTCCTCTGTCCTAGGCTTGTTTGCACCTTAGTTTCAAAAACGATAGAATTCCTAGCGACTGAAAAATACTACTAATAATGTTGGGCTAACGAGACGCACATTGGTGTTACGGTTTATGAAGTGCTCTGGAAGGGGAATTGCCTCTAGAAGTATTACAACCATTTAAACTGAGCCAAAAGAAATTATTAAAAACAAAAATAAACAAAAAATACAAAGAAAAAAGTGCTTCACATTTTCTTTACTCTGCTGTTTTCCGTTTTAGGCAGAGATCCAGTTCGATATTCCCACTGCTAAAACCAAGTCGCTTACAGAAAAACCAGTCTGCAAAATAAATCATGAATAGCACTATTTGTATATTAGTTCTATTTGCATTTAAATATATTCCACTGCTCTTGATGTAACTGCTGTGATGTAAGCACAACTTAAGGAACCTTAAGAGTTTTCCCCTTCCATCGGTTTAAGGGTTTAGAGGGATGGAGAATTTGCAACAGAGGAAGAGATAATCCTCCTGGGAATTATTCAACCGATTCTAGTCTGGTTTAAGATTCTGAATAACTTTCCAGATTTCATTGCAGGAAAACTTTTATTTGGTGTGAGGAGGCCTGCCTGGGTGCCGCGGCGATGTGTAAGCAGGAGGCTCCCGCCGCCTTTCGCGCCCGGGCTGTCGGGGCGGGTGTATCGAAAACAGAGGCAGGGCGCCCGGCGCAGGAGGCTGTCTCGACGGGAGGAAGTCTCTGACCGGAGAAGAGAAGGGCCTGAGGGCCGGGCCCTCGCCCATCGCCCGGAGAGACACGCCCGGACTGCGGAGTACACGGGGATATGTGGGGTACCCAGCGAATTGCGGGGTGCACAGCAATCTGCACACATGGGCGCTGTGTGCTGCAGGTTTTCCCCACCACGGGGGCTTTGGGGAGTGGGGAGTTTAGGCCATGGGTCACTTGCCCAGATGGCTTAGTGTGACTCCCAGTGCAGTGGCCTACACTTTGTATGAACTAAAGATGGTGATATTTTCTGTAGCTTGTACAGTGAAAATTTTAGGGGGTTAGGACCTGTTAATTTTAGATTATCAGAGGGGGAGGGAAAATTAACTACTCGAGTAATATTTTCTAACTCATTTATACATCTATTTTTCCTTATTCTTAAGTACTTCATCTCTAATCATAGCCTTTGCGAAGTTACAGAAATTTGTACCAACAACCAATAATTCCAATACATAAATAAACTCAATCCCAATGTTGCTTAAAACTAAGTGCTAGAGAAATGAAATAGTATCCTTTCTTCCAAGCTGAAAAGCACCAGGTGCAAACTGGTGAAGGGCAAGATTTTTCACTTGACAAATAAAATAGGAAAACAGCCTTGTGCCAACTACTAGATTTTGTCTGTCTGTTAAACCAGTACACCTCATGCAGAAACAGCTTGTCTTCAGCTAAAGTGTTCTGCCCAGAAAAGGCAGCTGAGTCTTTACTGAGTGGGTGCAGGTAGGGTGTTTGTAAGCAGACAAAACAGATGCAAGGAGAACAAGCAAGCTTAATCTCCATATCATCAGACTGCCAAAGGTAGAGTAGTAAAATTTATTACTAGAAGAATGGAGGCCTAAGAAAAGGCATTTATTTCACCCCAGTATGCTTCTAGTTTATTGTGACTAGCTAATATAGTAATTGTTATTTCTACCCATGGGGAACTCTTCCCAACCTAGGCATTGCTAGACATTGCCTATTTTAAGTCTATAGGGTATGCAAACCAAGAAAGAAAAGCAAATGCAGCAAGACTCTTAGAATTAACATAGCTTATGGTCTAAACATGATAGAAATGTTTCAGTGGATATGTTCTGATCTTAGTGATACCTGCTACACTATGACAACCAGAGTTATAACCGAAATTCTGGACTCCATTGATCCAGTTCTGAAGTTTCTCTGGACAAAAATTGATACAGAAAATCTGCTTAGAATTCTGCTGCTGCAGCTTGTGGTAACAGATTTTTCTCTTTATTGTAAGACTTTATTTTAAACCATTATCTTGCAAGTATGTTTTAAGATAGAGCCTTGGAAATATGTAATAGTTTCAGTTTTGAAAAGTAAAATATCACATCAGATTCTGGAGTTTTGATGAATCTACAGTTAGATTAACCAAATTTAGTTAGACAAACCAGGTTTAATTTTAGACATCTAATGATAAGAACAACAAATTACAGCCTATGGGCCTCTATTCTGGACATATGTAAGTATCTAACTCGTCTGTTTAAAGAATCAGTGATCCTGCCTCTTCGCTTATACAATGTGTGCACTGGTCAGCCCCTGAAGAAAAGACTAATAGAGCACTCTTCTCAGAACCCTGGAAGAAAACAAGATCAAGATTACTTCAACTTTAAAGGATTCAGATTCACATCCATGTATCAAAAAAGGTCAGCTGCAAAATGGCACATGGAGAAGTTATGTTATACAGCAACAAATATAAGGCTAATGAAGTGTCAGATGAGACACGGCCTGGGTGTGTCTCTACAAAGGCAGAATCCAAGTGCCATTGGAGAAAAAAATTATGGATAGAAAGATGGAAGTAAGGATAGGAGTAAAGGGCAAGTTTTCAAATTAGAGTGCCAAATCAGACAGGTGTTGGGTGTCCCAGAAATTCATAAATGTGGTATGCAAAAGGTGAGTTACAGTCAGAACAGTGACAAATGTTTGCTAATATTAAGTAATTTAGACTAACAAAAAAGAATGGCCAAGAAATTGAAGTTGCTGAAAGGCATCCACACTGGGTTACAGGATAATAGAATGGAAAGTGAAATTCATTATTCACGTATGAAAACTGCTGCCTGGGGAAAATAACAATAGGTCCTAAAGTTTGGACTTTATTGAAGTTATGAAGATAGCACTAAGAACATGTTGGTTTACTACTCATTAGGTGTGAAAATAGAAAAAAATATTGACAAAAGAAGACAGAACATAATGGAAAATACCATGTTCCTCTTTAAATCTAAAGGAAACTGGAATGCACTAGGAAGACCTTTGAGTTCCTCACACCTGAAATATACTTGAGGTACTTAAAAACTGTCAGGATACAGGGAGAATCAGAAGCGATGATCAAAGGTACATCTTCTGTACATGTGGCAGTCCAAAAGTCTAAGACTTTTCAGTATGGAAAGCAGGGATATATGGAGAGATATGACACAAATATACAAAACAGGAGAAACCTGGAGAAGGAGGCTGAGACACACTTGCTCATTCTCTCTCTGAATACCAGAACTGTGAGTTTTCAGAAGGGTTCAAACAGAAAGATGGGATACTTCACACAGCACACTACTGGATTAATTGTTGCAGGATGTTCAGGATGTTAAAATTTTACATGCATTTTAAGAACAAGCAGAAAATTCATGTAAGATCACTGAGAATTGATCCATGAGAACTCACCATCTTCTGCTCGGATTTGCTGTGCTAATAATATATTTCAGAAAGTATTGTCACATACTTTTCCTGTCCTACTCTTTCTAGAGCATCCATTATTTGTTTACTGTTGGAAACAGGACACTGGGATAGATGAACTTTTGGGTTCACCTATGACAATTGTTCTTCATCAGAGAGGGGATCAGGATTTGTGACTTCCATTTGTAGCTAAGGGTCCAGAATGCAAGCAATTCTTTAATGCTGTTTACAATATATGAAAGCAGACTGGATGTATGCAGAGATGCATTTGCAAAGAATTCGAACTCCAAAGGCTAACCACATATGTTCTATACAAAAAAATATTTTAAACAGTTCAGGAATGTACAAATTCCTCATTTCAAGGACAGTGCTGCATTGATTGCAATAGTTTGCTTATTTTCTGGTGAAATCAATTTAAACAATTAGAAAGTTTCTGCATGAGAGACTGAGCCCATTTTTTATATTATGCCAGGATAATTGATACAGTAGGCTGCATACAGGTACAGATTTAAATGCTCTCTAAGATGGACAAGCAACTCAGACATCTGTGTCCTTGTACTAGTAATAGGGTCAAGTCTATGCCATGCATATGTGAAGCATCCATAATAGGCATTGGCAGAAGTGTCAGTGTATTACTTTGTTTTCTATCTCCTTGTTTAGTTACAGGACCAGTGAAAAGAAACAGCTTTTTGAAGGAGGAAATCAACAAGTTCTAACAATGGATAAAAACAACTCTCATACTGAGTTTCACAGAGTATTAAGATACAGTTTATTTCATTTGACATCCAGAATATACCACAGTAACTTGCAATATTTCTCTAGACTTCACATGGATGCTTAATCTACACTGGAAGAGGTAGTCATTTCCAATGAGATACAAAAATCTGTTTTTAAGGCAAAAGACCTGGGAGAAAGCTGCATGGACTGCTTTTAATATGTATTGCTTATTAACATAATTATTGAACAATAGATATTAATGACACAATAATGACCAATGGTACCCCAAGTTTTTAGGCCAATGTTATTTTAAAGCACTCATTTGGAATAATAAAAACAACCTGATACGCCTTATCAACTAATCATGCCCTTACTGTCAAAAGGGAGATTTTTTGTAGAACACTAGTGAATAAATTATTAGGCAAAGAGATCTTCCATGAGTAAGGGATGTTATTTTTTATTATTAGTCTTCAATTTACCAAAAAATAGAATTTTAATTTGTGTACTATCCAGCAAACTCTCAGCATGGGTCAGGTCTTCCTTTGAGGATGGTCTAAATAATTTAAAATTCAATTGATTATGCATAGAAGTCCATAGAGAAAGAAGGAAAAATGTATTCTTATCTATTGCTTGCACCATAGAACAGCTACTGGAAAATTTGCTGAAAAAAATGTAAGAGAAACTTTTAAGTGAAATTGTTGTAGCAATTTGTGTTTTATGAACCTGTTGTTTTATGTGGGATGTGTGATTTGGATTTATTCTCTCCTAAGTCTTAAAATTAGGGTGCTGTTAATTCCTATGTGGTCTTTTGACTGTGGCTAGTATGAATTTGTACCATAAAAGATTAGTAAACATGCAAATTATTGTGATACTTCATATGCTTAATAAAATATATGGTTGAAACTGGTAGGTGCTTACAAATTTTTTTTAACTGATTATTACTGACTGATAATGAAAAGCTTTCCTGCTACATGTAGAAAAAATGCAATGTAATGTGCTACATTGCTAGCTGATTATTACTGTACATAATTTTAAAAGTTGAATGGGACTGCTGGCATAAGACCTAGAAAGAGAATCAGCTCATTGTTTCGTCAAGTATTTGTGATAGAGATAAAGAAAAAAACCATAAAAGGGCAAATATGATATATCTCCGAAGTTAAGTTACACTAGTTACCCCAGTAAAACAGATAACAAGTGAATTGAGATCCTTACTAACCCTCTGGTATCTTTATATTATAGCTGTTTATAAGCTTTCTTAAAAATGGGAAATGTCCTTATTTATTTACCAACTTCCAACTTTGTTGAAAACAAACAAAAACATTGAAAACATGGGCTTCAATTTGGGGTCAAAGTCATATTGCTGCAGATTTTGCATTTCAATATATTTGCTGTTTTGTAAAGGTGTCTCTGTGTCACCAGCATATTTCACTTGCAAATCTCCAGACAAATTAAAAGAAAATATATGGACAAACATCAGTAAAAGGGTGAGGAATTCTAAAGGAAAGAATAAGAGATATAAGCATAAAATTTGGTTGATAAAACCCCCAGGCATAGAATGCAAGCTACTGTGAAAAAACTCAAGGTTTTTCTCTGGTAAACAACCTTTAGTGAAAATACAGATAGTGCAACAATCTGAGTACTGAACAGAGCTTCAATAAAGAGCTTGGTATGATGGTGCCTGACAAATCATGTGTATGTTGTATGTTGAGTGTATGTTGAGGAGGACTAGAACCTTGCACAAAGGCTGACTATACATTGGTAACACAAACTTACGCATTTTAGGTCTTCCAACAAAGGTATCTGGAGAGACTTGCCAGATACAAGCAACTCAAAAGATTCCATTTACTAACAAAAAAGCAGATAACTCATTGAATATGCAGGAATATGAATGAAGGTCAAGAAAAAAGTTACAAGTTCTCATGGATTCATAATACCTTTAGCATACCTACAGTGCTCTCATTGTCCCCTCCACTTCTTCCTTACTTGCACAATATTTTTAAAATTTACTGCTCTATTTACTACTCTGAGTTTTCTTCATTTCTTATTTTAAGCCCAGAATCTGTGTTCTCTGAGTTTGACAGTGAATTTCTCCTAAGTTCTCTTGGAATATGAAATTTCCTGTTTCTTGTGATATGGTATGATTTTATGCCATTTTTTCAGTCACTGAAGGTTGACAATTTTTTCAGGGTGATTTTTTTTATTGGGGAGTTAAGTCTGCTGTCAATAGATTCAATTTTCCTAATCTACCTGAGAAGCATCACAAACATACATTTCTCCCAGGCAGAAATCAGAAAACTGTTAAATTCAACTATATTCCTCTGATTTGAAAATTAAAATTGGCTCCCTGTTTTGATAGCCATGAAAAGAGTGGGACCACACTAGTGGCAGTGATTCATTGTCATCAGAAGGGCATCTTGAACGTCCCAGCAGTTTTCTGGAACTCTCAAAAGTGATGAGTGTTTATTTCTTTTAATTCATGGCAGGAGAAGGCAGAAAGGCATTTATCATTATTGTCTGTTAAGGACGTATCTTTCTTACACTAACGTTTTTGTGAAGACAGTAAATGAAAGACTCTACCACTCCTTGAAATTTTTTGTGTGCCTTTTTAATTCAGAGCATTATAGCATCATTTACTGTTGCACAGTTAATTTAAGAAAAACAAAATCTCTGACACTTTTCCATCATCACTTAAGAAGGAAATGTTCAAGTCAAGAAAGCTGTACCAGCAAAGGCTGAAGTAAATCAATGTTATCATACAGGTGAGAATATCCTAATTGCTTTTAAGTTACTTCTTTTATTTATCATGTTACCAAAAATACTACGGGGTCAGTAAAGATAATTTTCTTTAAATTTATCCCCATTTCCTTTCCTTATATTTTTTTTTTCCAACAATGCTGTCACAAGAAAACCACCAGATTTAAAATGCCAAAAACCTACACCGAGAATCTAAGGCAAGAATGTTAGACATTCATGTAAAAAGTTCCAAAGATTGACAATACAATACTTCAATCTCAGCATTTTGGAAAGTAATTTTTGAATAACATTTAGAGATGACAAGTCAAAGGAATTAGAATTGGACATGAATTGGCTTATTAGTGAAGAAAGATTCACAAACAGTGCAAACATGAATTCTGGTCTTTCAAAAGATAAAACCTGTGTTCAATGACTTTACTCCATCAAAATGAAAAAGGGCCCATTGAAGAGGACTTATAAAATTAATCTTTGCTTCTTCTGCTGAAGACATTTTAACTTTTCAAGTTTCTTTGATTTTAAAATTTCTCAATAAATATTTAAAAAGGACACTGACATCCAGGTGATAATTCTCCCAGTAGCCACAAAAGACTAAGAGAAAGGGTTGACTCACGCAGTTTCCATTCACATCCTTGGAGGATATAAGGAAGGATTCAATTACTTTGACCCAATATGGCCTAGACATTCAGAGACTGTTCTATGGATATCAGAATTTGTTAATACTGTTGTTATGTGTAGAGGAACCCTCCTTTCTAGCCCACCAGGTCAAATGAGGAAACACTGCAGTAGCTTAGTGAAAAGCACCACCATAACAAAATAACAAGTAAACAAACAAACAAACAATCAAAATCAAACTGTAACATTTATATTTCTTGGGAACTCGCAAGTCAGATGAGAAGTGAAGTACATTTTTTTCAGACTAGACACTCAGAGCATCAGAGGGTCCAGTCAAGATTGAGTTGGATTTTTTTCATGCTAGAGTTGTAGAATATAAAAAGGCACTACTTACATGTTTTTACAGACAGAGAACATAAAGAAAATCTAACTTTGCTTAGATAGCTGGTAGGAGAGACAGAGACTGTATCTAAACCTCACAAATATTAGTTCAAGTCCCACCTGCATGATCCTCTTCTCATGGGAACAGCCTTTCATGTTGATACTTTTCTCTCAATTCCCAGAAATGGGTGGATGGAAACAGCTAAAGGTTTGTTAAATACATCATCATGTTCATAAAACTCTGCTGTAGTTGCTGGTACCTGTCCTACTTGGAAGAAAGCAATGATAAAATCCACCTGCACTCTCATGCAAATAAGCTTTGGGTACCAGCACTGCCTCAGAGAGTCTGAATTCAGACAGATTTCCTCTTTCCTTTGAGTCTTATCTGAGCCAAATATTTTCATTTTCTTACTAAGTTAAGCTAGCTAATCAGGTCTCACCCCTTTGAACTCTGTAGTTTCTAATTAGCATTATCCCTTTTCCAAGTGGTATGGAGCTTTGAGAGCTGCCTCATTCTGCCTTGAGGTCCCGATGCTTGCATATGGCAGTGCCCAGCCCCAGATATGGGTAAATGTCAGATTTTTGTTGCTTTGAACCTAACCCGTTTAGACAGCTGCTTTCACATGTAGAATGTGTTCTACACATTCTACATGTGAAAGTTGTTCTTGGTTATGCAACTATTCTCAATTTTTCTGCTTACCAAATGTTTCTTGCTGCCACATATAGCAGTGATAAAACAGGAAAGTGGAGGGGATGAAAGTTTTATGGAAGAGGTAAAAGATGCTAAAAGCTTGTTAAATATTCTATCAGGCCCTCATTCTAAGAATTTCCATTAATTGCTTTGTCATCAAAATGCTTAGGGGGACCCTAATTATCTCAAAGGATTCAGCAGGACCACCCAGAGCTGCAAATGGGAAAAGAAGCCTCAAGGGCCTCTTGTAGGAAACTTATTCCGGTTCTAACATCTTGAAAATATTCTATGAGGGGCCTTCCCACAATCATCAAGTAATGAAAACCTTTCTTTGTACTTTTCCAATGACTTTAGAGCCACTGTGCTGCCTGAAAGCCAGACCGGAAGAAAATATTCACCTGTAAGACTGACTTGACAGAAGTGTTATGTCATTGGAGTAAGATACACAACCTAAAGGTTTTTGTATGCTGGTGAAATCTAATTAATATGCTACCTGCCTATAGAATTAGCCTTTATCTGCGTGTCCTATGTCATGAAGAAACATTCTGTGTCTGTCAGGGACTAATTCAATGAAGTTGCTACTGATGGTCTTTATATGAATCTTGAAGTAATAAAGCTTCCTGTTCAACAGGAATACACAGTTTTAAGACTTTCACAAATGAAAAGGGCAGGATGAATTTAGTGACTTAAACTCAGTAGGAGAAAGGGGAAATGACCTCACAAAGTAGAAAGAAAGGCAGGCAGGGAGCTGGGGAACTGGCTAGAACTGGCTAGAAATCATGTGGGGCTGGATACAACTATAAAAGAAAGAAATTAAACTACATTATAGCCATCAAAATATGTAGCTACATGTATTATACGTATAAAGCCAGTAAAAGATCAGATTTTTGAAAAAGAGAATTCTGTTCTGCATCATAATTCAAATTAAGTGAAATATATTTGTTCCAATACTTCTATAATAACATAGCCATTTGTCTGGAAACATGTACATAAAGGAAATAAAAAGTAGTAATATAAGGACATTATTTTAGAGTTATGGCCAATAAACCACTGAGAAATCTTTCCCCAACAGTGCAGTAGAATTGAATATGACAATACCATTGTGAATTGTCTGATGCTGGAATTGAGGCTGTGGTGAATACCAGGAATATGGACTATTACTTATTTTTCATGTGGTTTGTTGCATCTGATTGCACATAGTTATGAACTGAAAACTTGCTATGTGCCACTTCTGTTAGTCAATAGGTGTAAAAAGCAGAAAATGTAGGGCAAAGAGACGACCGCATGGCAAGGTCATAGACTGTATGAAAGGCAAACATTTTCATTAGTATCTGATGTCCATTAAATTTTACAGCAATCAGCTTGCATTTTAACCTGGACAGTTGCACTTCCTTTGGCCTGCTGAGACCGTCCAAGTCCATGATAGTTTGTTCACTGTTACAAGAGCATGAACTTTTAATGACATGTTTTGGAGATGCTGACATTAAGACGAAAGTCTTCTTTATGAAGCACTGAAACTATATATTTTTATGAGGTGAAAGTTTCCATTGATCTCAATTTTTAGAGACTACAGAGAAGATCATTTCACCACATGAGAGAATATTTGAATATAAGAATGCTCCCTCACAGAGAACGACAAGTTTTGAAGTATAAAAAGGCCATAATTTTGCCCTACATCTTAAGTCCTTCTGTAATCCATAGGCAGAGTATCAGCCGTATCAGAAATGGAGTGTTACATGCAGAGACACTGACAACTTATGTTCACAGTGCACTCTTACATGACCTTGTGTTTTAGTACTCCATTTTTGATTTCTCATGTATCACAAAGTAGATTTCCCTGTAAGTAGGTGAAACAGGTTAACATGTCATTAAAGGCCAATTCAGCCACATGCATAATAGCATTCTTCAATTAAAAGGAAGAATTAACAAACTAATTGACAGGACAAAGCTTTTAAAGCCTACATACAATTTCTTAGCACATTTAGGAAGATTATGGTTTAACGTACAACTCCTTGGCTTTTCCGACATATCTTCAGTGCCTTGCCAAAACCTTCCCCCCTCCTGCACCTGGACTGGAGCTCATTGTGCTTTAAGGAGGGTTATTTTGGCTTGAAGAGAAGAGGACTTTCATGACTTCAAACATGGACATTAGATCAAGTTTTTATCTTCTCACATAATCCTGTCTTTGATGTCACCAGGCTGAGGCCTCTCAGAATAGAAAGAGAAAGCTGTGAAAAGAGGCCCATTTAATTTATACATTTAAGTGCTGCTGTTCTAATTCACTAGTAGCATTTTCATTGTTTTCTGCTTTGCATCCTAAAGGCAGGCTTACACCAAGCAATTACGAATGGCTCTTCTGAACAAATAATTGGAATTCTCTAGTTGTGGGATATGGTTAAACAATGTCAGGATTGGAGATGAGAGGTCAAATATTCCCATTGGCACTACTGAAGTTACAGGCTACTCTTTTACTTGTCTTGAAGGATGAGTATTTGTAATAACTTGTTTTAACAGCAGCTAATCAGGTAAGCTGCATGATACAAAGAGCAAACATGAAAATGGTATTTTGTATTTGCCAGAACAATTGTCTTAAGTAAAAATAATAAATCCTGAGAAGATGGTATGGAAGAATGCTTTGCAGCATGAAGACGATCTGATGAGAATTAAGCTTGTAAAGATACACAACATTTACAAAACCCTACTCTTGAAACTGCAGTAAGGAGACAGTTGTAAAAATAGCAATTGATTCGATATGCAAACACCTCTGTTGAGTAATTCCACCAAGTTATTGGTGGAGCAATGGCTCTGTAATTGAGTATCTTTCCTTTACCTAGAAAAGAAATTGAAACACCTGAGGGATTGAGACTTAATTTCAGCATAGTTTATCTTATAGTAAAGCAAATAATTTAGTCTTTCACAAAGCAAGTAGCCCCAAATTATCCACAAAGAAATTATTCATATTATTTTCTAGTGAATTTTGTCACGTAGGAATTTTGCCCCAAAGCTCATCAAAACAGCAGAATTTTGTACATATCCTAAGAAAATCAAAACCCTCTGTGTGTGTGTGCATGTGGACAACAGAATTGTACTGTAAGCACAAATCATGAGATAAAACACCTTATCAAGATGAAAGTTGAACAGGAAGGTCGTTTTGTTTCATGGATTCATTAAAGGAATGGATTGGCTGGAAGAAAAACAGGATAATCCAAAAGTAATATATGAACCTTCCTGATTCAGAGATATTTATGCATGGTGAGCATTGCCATGAACAAAAACCAGAACAATTTGTTCTTCCACTTTCCCCAAAGCACAATATACTGGTTAAAATTTCAATATTGTTTGTTGCCTTACCTAAGGCATTGTGCCTGTTTCACAAAATATACTGGTTCAAAGCCAAGTACTATTAATTCAAGCCATTCAAAACTTGAAACTTCTGTCTCTCCCACAACCCCCAAATATTTTCCTTTGCCTTTTGACAGTATGAATTGCCAAAGTTCAGTCCTTCTTTATAACAACAAAGCTAAAATTTATTTCTCTTTGAAGCACAATCTGATATGGATCATATTTATAATTGCATTAATTTGAGAGAACAGAGTTCATAAATGTACCCATTAAAACTATTGGAATTTTTATACTACTGCTCTTACCACCAATCCTCACTGTTGCAATCCCAAAACTCTATTTTAATTATGTATTTAAACTTCATATAGACTAAAGCTCCACTCTGAGGGTTAATGAGTTTGAAGCAAAAAATCTTAGTTTTTCATATAATTGTTTTTTTCTCCAGTGCTTGACATCTATTTTATATCACCACCACAAATGTTATCTATATACTCCCATCCATGATGCAATTACACATTATTTTCCAGATTACAGTGTCATTTATGGCTATTACAGTTTATTTCAAGAGAGATGTTCCTTATTTTTTTACTGCTAATTAGTGTGAGGCTAACCTGAGTTATACTCTAATTTATGTTTATTAGTGGGTGATGATTCTGACTTCACCTCCATAAGAAAACTTTTCTGACTTCCACAACTACCTTTCTGATGATCATAAAACAAATATTAAACAATTAGGAAAGTGTAAAAAAAACCAACCCCCACACCCCTGCAACCATAGAAAAAACCCTCCAACTCTCCTCCCTGCAAAAACCCCCAAAAAACCCAAACAAAACAAAACAAACCCCCAAAAAACCAACCCCCCCATGTTTAAACTGATGGCTGCCTAAATACAATGTAGATTTTATGCTGTGTCACTTTATGTAATTTTTTTTGCTTCTGTGGTTTTAGACGTAAAAATTTATATTGGAGCATTGTCCCATCTGAGCCAGTCTACACCTGTGATGCCAAGACTTTTGGAACAGAAGGTTAAAAAAAATTCCCTGCAATATCAGAATAAATTAAACTTTGGTCAAGGAAATGTCATGTCTCTGCTGCTGTTCTTATTGACATCAGTCCCACTGACTTCACCAGGAGTTGGATCAGTCTCTTATTTTGGTGAAAAACTGTAGACCTGCCAGTTCTACATGCAGAGTTGTTCATATGTTCTCTATTTCTGGTGCACAGTCACAGTTGCCTAGGGAGTGACCATAGTTAAATAGATTAGCCACTCAGAATAAAGAGTAGAACTATCCCTTCTCAGTAGGTATAGGAAAACACTAGCATCAGCATTATACTAGTTCATTAGACCATCCAACATCACATTAAGAAAACAATAAAGTATATAAAGATATGGTTTACTTAGTTGTAATTTATGTGATTTCATCAAAGAATTTGATCAAATAGTAGAATCATAATTTCTGCAGGTACTGTAACACAACAATACCTGTGCTGCTAGTGGCTGGGGACCACTTCAGAGTGGTCCAAGGTCTGCACTCTGTCACACATGGATGGCAGTCCAGGGAAAGGAAGAGTGGATGGCAGACAACTTCCTGTCTGCTGATTTTCCTCTGAGTAGAGCAGCAAAACTAGGAACTGCTAGTGTCACCATAGACTGCCTCCCTTCTCTCCTAATGGGCGGAACTGTCACTTTTTTCTTGGCCTCAATGAGGTTGTTTGTTTCTGTCACATGCCTTGGCTGCTAGGAGATGTTGTTAACAATATAACCCAGTTTGGAAATGTTTTGTCCAGTGGGTAAGAAGTTTTGAGCTATAGTTTCTATGAACACACACACACCCAAAAAAAAAAAAAAAAAAAAAAAAAGCAAAGTCCTTAAAGATGTAGCATTAGTACTGAGCACTTTGCTGTGTCTCTTCATCTGGCTGGCCTAATTCCTAGCCAACAGAATTTTAGCCACCTAGGAAACATCTTAGTGCTATATGTAGCAAGGAACAGCTAATTAATAGCATATTCCATGAAAAAGAGACATTTCACTCACTTTAAACAGTAATCAAGCCATGTCTTGTGCAGCCTGAGTGAATGTTTTATCATGGAGCTGCTGGAAATCAGGTTGCACACCACATCCAGCCACAGAGTAAAGAAAAGGAGTTTGACAGTCAGTCAACACTGGCTATGTTAGGTATCTTACTGAAGGATTATGATGTATCCCACTATAAAGCAAGTATTTTCTGTGGGGATTCCAGACAGCTAAATCAAGAGCTCTGGATTCTGCCACCTGATCTAGGCATAGACATTTGTCTGTGAAGTTAATTCTACCTATGTATATTTAAATAATACTGAAATACCTTGTCATACTTTGCTCCATGTTCTTTTCCTTTCAGCATACACAGAGATAAATAAAGAGATGAAGTGATAAGTCATAATACCACTAAATATTGAGCAGAAAATCAGTATCCCTATTTGGGTGAGGACTGAAAAGTTAGGCTGCAGTTATCCAGTCATATTTTTTTCCCTTTGTGCTACTTATTTATTACATGAAAAATTATGATGAAAAAATCATCCAAGTATGAGTATACCACTGGAGCACAGAGGAATTATCACTTCCAACAGTTCTGCCAGTACAACAATACTCACCTCTGCAGCTGTAGCTGCTGGAATCTTCTTTTAGACTGTCTGTTTTGTCTTTAGACCTGTTTTATGTCTGTTCTCTACCCAGTTACACAGTAGGTCAGTACCATGCCAGTAAGGGAATCTAGACTTTTTGGAACGTTGATTCATGATCTTTTAAAACTATTTATTTGAGGAAAAAATATGGTATACAGTGTCATTAATGAAAGTGAACGTAGATCTTTACTTAGGTGGCAGCTCATGCCTATTTTACAAAGTTTTAAGTGGCTAAAGTAAATGTTGTCAGGGGAGAATTTGATCCCAGGAAATTATTTCTTTCTGACTTGCAATCACCCTTAGGACAATATATTCTCTGAACTGTCCATGACTGACATTAAAATCAGAATTTTTATATAATTTATTACAAATGAGAGATTATACATCTTACAATAAAGATGTATGCACTAATGATGTTTGTTTATCTTCTGAAAATGCTTCTTATCATAATGTTTATCTTATCTCCATAAAAGCAGAGTGGTGATGTGACTAGATATAAAGTCACTTTATAATTAAAATGATTCTATGAATAGGATGGATAATGACAACTGAGATGGATAATGACAACCTGAGATAGCTTTGATCTGAAGAATCTTTTACCTATACACAGAGATCAGAATGGGAATAATATATGTAAAAAAATTAAAATTAAAATTAAAATTAAAATTAAATTTTTTAAAAACTGCCATAAACCAAATTTGCCAAAGTGAGTTTTAGAGGTAACCTGAATGTGGGTAAGGTAGAGTTTTCAGAGGTACATATACTTGCGACTAGGAATAATTGGGAAGTTGAAATCCAGTTAATATCTGTGCTTGTGAACACTGGCAGAGTGGGAACAAATGGGAATACTACAGGGAAAAGAGTAATGTTTGAGAAAAAGAAATGTTTGAGATTTGGTGTAATGGGAGGATGAAGAGGGAAAGAAGGAAAGAAGGAGTGAAAGAGAGAGAGACAGAGAGAGACAGAGAGAGAAAGAAAGAGAGAAAGAGAGAAAGAGAGAAAGAGAGAAAGAGAGAAAGAGAGAAGGAGAGAAAGAGAGAAAG